>PITA01026186.1:0-23064 GCA_004023965.1 Spilogale gracilis
GAAACAAACTGAGGGACTTAGAGGGAGGGGGGTGGAGGGATGGGATAGCCAGGTGGTGGGTACTGTGGACACTTTAAGTGGGGAGCACTGGGTGTGGGGAATGGGGACTGAATCTAGAAACACTGTAAAAAAAATTAGTAACAATAAAAAAAAAATATATATATATATAACAAAAAAAAAAATAAAGCGTGGAGCACTGGGTGTAGGGAATGGGGAATGAATCTTGGAACACTGAAAAAAAATTAAGTAACAATAAAAAAAAAAAAAAAGAAACCAAGCTCTGGATATGATGTGTACTCTTTGCTACTGGGATGTCCTTACTTCTGGCTTCTGGGTCCTCTTAGCTGACAGGTAATGATTCAACACCTGTAAATTAACTCCTGCATATGCATGTAAATATTTCTATATGTAATCATCTGTATCTACATTAATATAATGTAGTTAAATGTGATTCACACTGATGGTTTCAACTCTAATCCATTACCACATGGATCTTTCTAGTATTATTCATTTATTGTATGTTACCTCCCACTCCAAAACTGAGATGCTTGACTCCCACTATCAGCCATCCATTTCTTGATTTTTCTAGTTCATGTATACCATATAGTGATACAAGAATTGTAAACACATAGCCCTTGGGAAGACTTTATCAGCTTTAGTACAATTGCTTTGGTACATCTCCTTTGCCTTTAATCTTACAGATTTCACTCATTTCCCAAGACCTTTAGGTCAGCACCTTTTGCGCCCACAATGTTCAACAGGTACTTTTATAAATTTATAATGCAAAAAAAAAAAAAAAAAAAAAAAAAATTTATAATGCAACTAATATTTTCTTGCCACATTCTACATTCCCTCTTAAAATTTCCTGCCTTGAAATGATTTTCCTTAAATTTACACATATAAAGATTAACTCTTTGTGCTATAAAGTTCTATGGGTTTGGACATTGCATGAGTTTGGACATTACAATATCATACAGAAAGTTTCACTATCCTAAAACTTCCTCTGTGTATCACTTCTTTAACCCTCTCCCTTCCTCCTAAAGCCAAGGCCGCCACTCATCTGTTTACTTTCTCTATAGTTTTGCTTTTTCCAAAATGTCATATATAGTTAATTCTTATTATTCATGATAATTATGTTCTGTAAGTCACTGCCAACAGTCAATTCCTGAATACTGAACCTTTGCTCCTAGGGAAAAAGGGTTAGATTCTTACAATTGTCTGGTCACATTTTTGTCAACCAATCTATATATGACCTTGTTCTGTGTGTGTTTCAGTTTATAAAGATACTTCATTTAATATATATTGGTGGCTCATTAACATTGAACTCACAGCTAATTGCTCTGTAATTCATGCCTGAGTGAACCTTATCTAACCTAAATATTTTCTTATCTAAGCTATGTATTTTCTCTGTAAGATACATCACAGCCTTCTTGAATTTAGGAACACCAAACAGCACTCAGTGCTACATTTGGGGGCAATTTTAAATGTGAAATTGGGAACAAAAAAATACAAAAATATATTAAAAAAATAAAGTCGTACTAAATGGATGTGGTTACGATACTTATTCACAGTTTGAGAGGTAAACAAGAAAGCCAAATATGGCCTTGTACAATATTGGCTGGGAACATGCATGTCAAGTGACTCAGTTATTTACTGCATATGCACATATGCTTAAATAACTGAAAAATTACCACAGAATTGATTTTGGAGTTACAAGTAAATTTTAGCAAATAGGTGTATTCATAAATAAGGAATCTTTGAATAATAAAGATAAACTAATTGAAATCAAACAGTATATAGCTTTCTTAGACTGGCTTCTTTCACTTAGAAATATGCATTTAAGATTTGTTCATTCATGTTTCTTAATGGGTTGAGAGATCTTTTTTTTTTTTTTTTAAATCACTGAATAATACTTCATTGTATGGGTGTACCACAGTTTTTTCTGTTAGCTATTAAAGACATCTTTGCTGTTTCTAGTTCTGGCAATTACATATAAAGCTACTATGAATATTCATGCACAGGTTTTGTGTGCACATACATTTTCATATCAGTTGGGTAAGTTTTTCTAAGAGCCTGATCATTGAATCATGTGGTAAGAGTGTTTAACTTTCTATTTGTGATGGTTAAAATTTATGTGTAAACTTAGCTATACTTTTCTGTTTCGTCAAATACTAACATAGATATTGTGTAACTATTTTGTGGATGTGATTGATATCTAGAGTCAGTTAACATTAAGACAAGAAGATGAACCTTGAAAACATGGCCACATGGGCCCCATCCTTAATCCATCAGCAGAAGGAGGTGAAGTTCTTCTGAGCAAAAACCAGGTTCCTTTGAGAAGGGATTTTGCCTGAAGACTAACATAAAAAGTTTTTCTGAGTTTTCATCTCATTGGCCTACCTACAGATTTCACAGTTAGTCCCCACGATAGCATAAAAAAATTGCTCAAAGTAAATCTCATAATTTATACACATACATATGCATACTTTAAAAACTGTACCCATCTTTTTTATCTTTTTTTGCCTTTTTATTTTTCACAATACTGTCATTTGCCTTTATCACCTTTCATTGAGATGTGATTGGAATGCTACCTATTTCTAATTTTAAATATTTATCATTTAATTTTTTTTCAAAACTATGGCATTTATTGTGATGTTCTAGGCCCTGTTCTCATTCTTTTGTTCCATTTTACAAGGGTCCCTATCTGTATTTTTTCTGTTTTTATACATATTTAATTAAATGTGGTAAGATTCTCTATTGGGTTCACCTGATGGGCAATATCTTAAATTAGAAGACTTCTTAGGAAATATAACAAGGAGAACTGACAAAGCAGAACTCATTCCAAAAAAGTTCACTGCATTTTGAAGTAACTATTATTTATGTCATATTAAGAGTAGTTATAAATATAACAGTTGTTTAGTTGGGAGAGGAAAGATATTGAAGAGATATAGCTGCCTAAATATTGGCAGGGCTATGGTAGGAAAAATAAGGTGCCTTTCTTGATGCAGCAATGTGCAGATTTCATTCCAAAGTACAAGAAAATTGTGTTACAGAAAAAATCTAATGTACACTGGTTTAAATTTCTGGGGAAATTAGTTCCCCACAGTACAGATTCATATATAGCCAAAATAACATATTGAAAAGAGATTTTTGAAAGTGATTCCTTATTTTGATGGACATTTGATTAGATAGCTTTTCCTACTATGACCTTGTATGTAAAAGAAAAAAAGAAAGATTAAGAAAAACTTGATTTTATAATTTATATGGGCTTACTATTTGAAAAGAGAGGTGCTTTAAAAATTATTTTTATTTATTTAAAAAAAAACCCACATTTCCAAAATGCTAGAATTTTATCCTAATGATAAAGTTGATGCATGCAAATTGGATTCTAAAGTAATTATGGTTTTCAGTCCAATAATCATAAACAGCTTTAACAACTTTCCTTTTGCTCTATAGACTTAAACTATATTTAAGCCAGCTATTTAGAAGTAAAAGTCATGCATAAAGGATATATGTAGAGGAAAATAATGTCTTAAAAATTGAAAACTTATTTATTAGGCAGAGATAGATCATTTCACATGAGCAAAATATGTGGTTGTCAGAATATTTATAAAAGTATTAATGTGCTTTTGCTTGTCTTTCAGCCATCTAACATATGAGTTCTAAATTGCTACCCCAATTTCTAATCACGCTTATTATCCTCCTCTTTAAATTATAAGAGTATCACCAGTCAGTTTTCTAAGAAGTATAATGTTTAGTTTATTGACTTTTAAAAGTAAATAAAAATTATGTATATCGGTGAACTAATTATTAGCAAAGTATAGTTAAATTCTGTGTGCTATTCTTCCTTCCAATTTAGAAAGCATTCACAAAAGGTATCTTATTTGAGGTTATCCTGTGAGATATTACTTTTAGGTACCTCAGAATAATTTTCCTTTCAAGTCAATACCACGAGAGGCATTTTATCTGTTCTTATGTGTGAAAGTAGCTTCCCTCCACGCTCTAATTTCTACGTGTATATGGTTTCAAAATTGAGTTCAACGATGCTCTCATTGCACTGTGTCTGCATGCAATGAAAGCTACCCACACAATTTTCCATTAAAGATTACAAAATTTAGATTAGATGGAAGTGGAATCTGCATTATTCATTTGTGGGTAATTAAGCCTTCATCTGAACATATCAGTGGTGTATTCATTTAGCTTTAAACATATATATATTTATGTTCATTTTTATTTTTTTATTTCTTAAATAGTGAATTAAATGTACAGTGCTATAGAGTATAAATGCAAATACAAAATGTGGTTTAATTTGATTTGATATAGTTTCATGTTTCCAAGTAAAGCTATAAAGTGTGTTTTATTAGTTATTAAAATTATTTTTTAAAGATTTTATTTATTTGACAGAGAGAAACACAGTGAGAGAGGGAACACAAGCAGGGGGAGTGAGAGAAGGAGAACCAGACTTCCTGCCTAGCAGGGAGCTGGATGTGGGGCTTGATCCCAGGACCCTGGGATCATGACCTGAGTCGAAGGCAGATGCTTAACGACTGAGCCACCCAGGTGCCTCTAGTTATTAAAATTATTTTGACACAAAGCATCCAGATGAGGAAATTTTAGATTTCATTGTGCATTTATCACATGGACCCTTTTCCAAGTCCCAGTGCTGTACTAGAGAAAATTCTAGAGTCTGGAGCATAGTAAGCACTTAACAAAAACATGAATAAACCAGAATGAATAAAATAAACCCCTTGATTAGCAAATTGAATGCCATAAATTCCATAGACTATTAGTCTGTACATTTTTCATAGGAGAGTCCCTCAGGTTCTCAATTACAGCTTACATGCTATTGATGGGAAATAAACAAATTTAAATAGCAAGTTTAGGAGGAACATACATTGTAAAGGGGCTATGTGGTCAAATTCTCAAAAAGAAGGTTGGCTATAGGCAGACACATTAAAACCATGAAGGGTAGAAGCTGCTATGGTTGAAAGAGTAGAAAACCTGCAAGTTAGTTACTGATACTAATAAAATCTTGGCATTATTGAGTGGAAGGTGGGGGACATTGAAGAGTCCAAGGTATATCTAGAGCTCCAGATTATTTCATTCACATAAATACTTATATTTAACAGTGTTTATTAAAAAAGTTGAATGTACTATGTTTATGGATGTAGAAACATGCTTAGCAGTTTATAAAAATGTATATTTTTAAAATACTTTAAAATATTTTCCTGTGATGAGTATAGTTCTTTTGGCCTTGAAGTTTTTACATGAAAAATACCTCTTTTTTTTTTTTTTACGATGCTAGGCATGACAGATACATATGTTTTATCACCTGTATTTTTTATCCTGTCTTTTTTCCCCAGTGTTTGAGAAAAGTGATTTCTGTCATGAATACATATTAGTAATGCAAGTCGTTAAAGACAAAGTAGACAATTTGCATTTATTATTCTCCTCCAGTTCTAGGATACAAAATTATTTTGGCTTTGGAGACTTTCACTAATGTTCATGATTTCATACTCATTAAATAAGTGAGAATATATTATTTTTAATCATTTTAAACTGTTTTTGGAGTCAGGGCACTGGAGATATCTGTCTCCTAAGCAAATTTAGTTTTTGCTTGTATACCAGTGCACATAATATCTTTGTACACATCCATCCAGTATTCACATTATTTTATTTATTTTTATTTTTATTTTTTTAAAGATTTTATTTATTTGACAGAGAGAAACACAGCCAGAGAGGGAACACAAGCAGGGGGAGGGAGAGAGGGAGAAGCAGGCTTCCCGCCGAGCAGGGAGCCTGATGTGGGACTCGATCCCGGGTGTCCGGGATCATGACCTGAGCCGAAGGCAGTCGCTTAACCAACTGAGCCACCCAGGCACCCTCACATTATTTTACATTAGTACATTGATAAATGTTTCTTTCTTTTTGGACACCTTTCTTGAGTACAATTTACATGCCATAAAATTCAGCAATGTAAATCATAAACATCGATGATTCTAATAAATTTGTGCAGTCATGCACCCTTTGCCAAAATCCAGTTTAGGACATACACATTCCCCCGAATTCCTTCATGTCTGTTGCAATCAATCACTATTCCCAGTCCCTTTGCCAAACAATTGTAATGTTGAGTATGTGTGCATGTGTGAATGATACATTTTCCCTTTTCTAGAGATTTTACGTGAATGAAATTATACAGCATATAGTCTTTTGTACCTAGTTTCTTTTTCTCAACATTATATATTTTGAGATTCATCCATGTTTTTTTGTGTTCATAATTGCTTGTGACTACCCATATACATCTTTTTTTGCTCACTCTTTAGTTGAAACAAATTTTGTTTGTTACAATTTTGAACTATTAAGAATAATGTTGTTTTCAGCATTCACACACAGGGGTTTTTCTGTGGACATGTGTTTTTATTTCTCTTGTATGTACTCCTCGGAGAGGAATTTCCACATCCTATGGTAAGTGCATGCTTTGCTTTTAGCACATCTACCACAATAGCCATTTTGTATCCCCAAGTAGCACTGTTTGAGAGGTGCAGTTTTTCCATGTACTCCCGGACACATGGCAAAAAACCATCCTCTTCATTTTAGGCATTTTAGTGGACATGAAGTGGCATCACATTGTGGTTTTAATTTCCTTTTTCCCAAACTAGTGCTTCTGAGCATCTTTTTAATGTTATTATGTGCCCACTAAGCTTCTCTTTTGGTTACGTGACAGTTTAAATGTTTACCTATTCCTTTACTGGGTTGTTTGTTTTAAATGTTTACCTATTTATTGGGTTGTTTGTAAGAATCTTCAATGTATTTTTGATGCAACCACTTTATGAAATGTAGAGTTTGAGATTTTCTCTCCGTCTGTGACTTGCATCTTCATTTTATTAATTTTATTTTTAAGATAAAAAATTATAATTTGTAATAGCTATTATTTTGTATTTAATTATTCAATTATTTAATTCTTTATTATTTTAACAATTTATCAAGTTTTCCCTTGTATAGTTCCAAATTTTGTTTCTATTTAAGAAAGTTTTGCCTAACTCCAAAACACACAAAAAATTATCCTGTGTTTTGTTCCAGAAATTTTATCATTTCAGTTATTGCATTTTATGACTCTGATACGTTATGAGGTAATTATCTTTTATATAGTGTGTAAAAGCTAAGATTATTATTTTTGTCATTTATGTAACCCATTGTTCAACCATCACTTTACTTATTAAAAATGTTATGCTTTTCTATTCAATTTCCTTGGCACTTGTGTGGATAATCAATTGACCATATGTTTTTGGGTCAGTATTTGACTCTGTTACTATGTTCCATTTATCTCTCTAATTCTTACTATGTATAAGAATATATGTCGGGCGCCTGAGTGGCTCAGTTGGTTAAGCAACTGCCTTCGGCTCAGGTCATGATCCCGGAAACCCGGGATTGAGTCCCACATCGGGCTCCTTGCTCGGCAGGAAGCCTGCTTCTCCCTCTCTCACTCCTCCCTGCTTGTGTTCCCTCTCTGGCTATGTTTCTTTCTGTCAAATAAATAAAATCTTAAAAAAAAAAAAGAATATATGTTTATCCTTATACTAATATCACACTGTCCTGATCACTACAAGTCCCCAAAGCTTGATAGTACATTTTGAAATCATGTAATATTAGTTTTCTAACTTTGTACCACTTTTCCAAATTTGTATTAGCTACTGTAGATGCTTCGGATTTTCATATAAGTAACAAAATCAGTGTGTCACTTTCTCAGTAAAATCCATGATTTTTTAAAAAGATTTTATTTATTTATTTGACAGAGAGAGAGATTACAAATAGGCAGAGAGGCAGGATAGAGAAAGGGGGGAAGCAGGCTCCCCACTGAGCAGAGAGCTCCATGTGGGACTCGATCCTAGGATCCTGAGATCATGACCTGAGCCACCCAGGTGCCCCAAATCCATGATTTTGATGGGAAATTTTTAAAAAAGATTTTATTTATTCATTTGAGAGAGAAAGTGAGAGAGAGCAGGGGAGAGGCAGAGGAAGAGAGAGAAGCAGACACCTCACTGAGATAGGAGCCCACAAGCAGGACTCAATCCCAGGACCTGGAGATTGTGACCTGAGCCAAAGGCAGATGCTTAACTATCTGAGCCACCCAGAAGCCTCTGATAAAGAATTTTTAATCTGTATATAAATTTAGGGAAAATTGCCTTTTTAACAAGATTGAGTATTCCAATACATGAAAGGAGTATGATTGATCACTTATTTAGACTTTCTTTATTTTCTCTTAGCAGTGTTTTACTTTTTATAATTATGTTTTATTATTGTTGTTCTTAGCAGTTAGCAGTGGTTAAATTGTTAACAGCATATGGAAATATTTTATTTACATATTTATTTGTATCCTGTGATTTTACTAAATTCACCTGTAATTTAAGTAGGTTTTTTTTGTAGGTTCTTTGTAGAGGATTTTCTACATACAACATTATACTAACTGTAAATGAAGATAACTTTCCTTCCTCTTTTTTTCAATTGTATGACTTTCAATTACTTTTTCTTATTTTATTTTCTAAAAACTTCTTTCAAATGTTGAAATCAGTGTAAGAACAGATTTTCTTGCCTTGATCCTAGTCTTAGCTTCCTAGTGGGTGCCATAATATTTATAAATATATTATTAACTTTATAGGGGACACACCCTATAGTGACAAAACCTTCCTCATGGCAATCACTTCCCTATCCACGGTACCGCCGAAGTAGCAGCCGGGATTGGTCTATCTGACTTCTGCAGACCTGATCCGCTCTTGGCCGCTGCATATTTCTAAGAGACTTCCGGCCTCATGTGCACTGCATGAACTGGTGACCTTTACAGTGATTGGGCCTTATCCTCTCCCCCTCCCTTTTCCCGCCTCCCCGCTTGCCCAATATATTCTGTGGCACAGCCTTAATAAACGAGATCCTGCTTCCACAGACCTCCCTGCTCGGGTGTGTTTTTGGCTGCGGAAGCTCATCATCCTGCTCGACCCCACCTTTTTCCCCTGGCTGGACCAGGGGAGAAACCCCAAACCTCGTAGCCCAGGAAGGAGCTACATAACTTATAACATTTCATGTTATTATTGACTTACATTGGTTGAAATATAATAGCATTGTCTCAGAGTAGATCCATTTCCTTGCCTGTTATTTCTGCTGATGTGTGTGTGTGTGTTGCATGTGCATGAGCACATGTCTCTGTGTGTGTGCACTTTTTGGTTTAAACAGTCATGGTTTTTAGAAGTCAAGAGAAATTAAAATGATAAATATCAATATTTGATCACTGCTCTTATATTTACCATTTATCTTCCTGGCTAGCAATGACACAATCCAGTGTCATTTCTTCTCAGTTTGAAGGGCTTTTTTTTAAATTTTCTGTAGAGCACATTCTCTCAGTTTATTATTTGTAAAATCAAGGACTCTATTTTACCTTTATTTTTGAAAGATAATTTTGCTGAATATAGAATTATTGGTTGACAGTTGGTATTGTGTGTGTTTGTGAGTGTGTATTGCTTTCAGCTTGTCATTTCACTACTTTCTGTTTTCTGTTGTTTCTGATGAGAGATTAGCCATCAACAAATTTTTGTTCTCTGTGTCTGCGTCCATCTTTCTCTAGGTTCTTGTTGCTCTTATGATTTTCTGTTTGGGCTTGGTCTTCAACAGTTTGATTATGGGGTGTCTGTACTTAATTCTCTTGTTTCAACTCTTCATGCATTTTATTGAGCTTGTTGGATTTGTAAATTAAGTTTTTTATACAATTTTGGAAGTTTTCACCTGTTTTATATCTGGGGCAATCATCCACATATTTGATCTAATAATATTGTTCAACAGTTCTGTCTTCATTCATTTTTCTTCTAAGTTTTGTTTCTTTCTGATTTTGTTAAGTAATTAATACTCATATATCTTCAAATTCAGTGACTCTTTCATCTGCCATCTCCAAAATGATGTTTAACTCAATGTTTAAACAATGATGTTTCACTTTAATTACTATACATTTTGATTCTAGAATGTTGTTTCATCATTCTTAATATATTTCCAGTAATTTTAAAATATTTTTAAGTAGTTATAAATGTTTAAAATAGTTGCTTTAAAGTACTTGTGTGCTTAAGCCAACACATGTGCCTACACTGGATCAGTTTCTATTGACTATTGCTGTTTTTCTTCTTGAGTATGAATGACCTCAACCTCTTTTTCTTTTTTGCTTTTCTAATATTCTTTGGTTGAAAATTATGTACTGTACATTGTACTTTGTAGAGAGACTATCTTCTGTTCATTTTTTTGGTTTTGTTTTCTGTTTACTGATTTTTGTTTGCATGGACTCAAACAGCAGAATGTCTCCCTCATCCTGTGTAGTCACTGATGTGCCTGTCCAATTTTTTTAAGGCATCGTTTCCTAAAGTCTCCCCGTGTCTCTTTTCTGTGCACCATAGTCAGCCATCTTAAGTCTGTAAATCTGAGGATGGAGCTGTGTCTGGGTTGAGGAACCTATTCAAATTTTGAGCAAATTATGTAGTTTTCCTTGAATTTTACTTCACAGTACCCTCAGGCCCTACTCTTACTCAAGAAGACTGCAGACTTGCTTTAATTCCTACCTGATGAAGTAACAACTTTTCTAGAGTAAACACTTCTAGATTTGTTGTTTACTTTTTCCCACCAATGCTCTGAAAAGTCGCTTGTGGACAAGTTAGTCTAATTTTATGTTTGTTTTCTGTAGAAAAAAAATATTTCAGCTATCTTTATGCTACAATTAGAAGAAGTAGCTCCCTAATTAAAGTTGTAATCAATCACTGAAAATATTTTGAAGAGAGTAGATCTTCTGGGCTAAAGAAAGTATGCTGTTCACAAATACTAAGTAATACTGTGTTAATAAATTCCTATGATTTTGCATGCCTTAATCTTTGTTGTGATACTGAAAATAGAATTTAAATGTATCCTCTAAATAGAATTTCAAAATTGCTTCATTCGGACTGTGAAATTGTTGATTCAGTTGTGCTCTCCTCAAGTTATCTAAATATTTTCCTTTGAAATTGTTTTTATAATATTGTAGTATGATGAGATTCCTTTACTTTGCGTAATATTATACCCAAAATTGTTTTGATGTAAGAACGTGTCTTTTTTTTTAAGGTTTTATTTATTTATTGAACAGAACTAATCACAGCTAGAGAGAGAACACAAGCAGGGGGAGTGAGAGAGGGGGAAACAGGCTTCCTGCCGAGCAGGGAGCCTCATGTGGGGCTTGATCCCAGCACTCTGGGATCATGACCTGAGCCAAAGGCAGATGCTTAACAGCTGAGCCACCCAGGTGCCCCAAGAAATTGTCTGTTAATCTGCAATTTATCTACAGAGATTCCTTGATTTCTTGGTCTTGTGGGGTTAGTATGTAGAGACAACATCCTTTCCCACTGTGTATTTATAGCCAGGAACATACAAATGAAATGTAAATCAATCCATTTCCTAAGTATTCTGCAGAAATTTTTATAATTAGTCTCAATATTTTACTGCTTGGTGATTTGATGGTGTCAGGGAAATTTCTGTTAGATCTTTAATAAATTTCTCAGATCTTTACTTTCTTTTATCATAGTATTGATCTATAGGTTAGGAGGTTTCCATCTTTGAATTAGAGTTAATGTGTTGGAAGTCAATTTTGCTTTATCCTCATAAGCAGTTATTTCTCTAAAATATTTTTTGGAAACAAAATTATCAAAACCTCAAATTAAATACTTTTCTGACAGTGTTTTATTTTTTTAAGTTATGCAATGATAGGAGTATTTGAAACTGTTTCAGAAAGAGGGACACAGAACTAGTATTAATATTAAAACTACCCTTGATTCTCCTATGAAAGGATCTTTCCAGTGAAATAATAACTTGTGTGTGTTGAGCCATTATTGGTCTATGAGAAATAGTTTCTCAGATGCCATGTTTCAGTGGTGATTAGATCATATCCCCAAGGAATTTGACTATATTTTTCTTTCACCAGCATAGAGAGTAGAATAGTTATAATCTTAGTAGAAATCTGTGAGACATTAAGAACTTAATCTTAGAGAACTAAAAGCAATCTGAGACCCCAGGGTTATCTAAAGATACATTCTCAGAGAAGATATTATGCTTTCACTGTTAAAGAAGCTGGTTATTTAAATAACCTTGTATTTTTGTATATTAAACTTTATTTGGAGAATTGCTTAAACATTAACTTATCATTCATTTTAAGCATAGAAATTAATTAAAAATAAGACCTTTCCCTCAAATCCTATTTTAAAATGTTGTCTATATTTCTTATTCTAACTTGTTATTCCCAAAGTGTTAGATTGATCAATTTAATCAAAATCCTAGTGATTGGTCAATTTTTAAGCCCATCTTTAAAGCCTAGCTGTAAATCAGCTTACTAGATATATTTTTCTCAATGTCCTGGAGGAATCTCAAGCTCATGATACAAAATGCCTCTTTTATGAAGTATTAATGCCCAGGCTTGCAAACCAGTGACTCATTCTCTAATTCTCACTTCCAATTTATTTCTTCCCTTCACTGCAGAACCATCTATTTAAAGCACAAATCTGAGTAGCCGTAGTACAATCAAGCTGGCCACAATTACTTGGACATTGTATCCTCTTTTGTGTTTCCATTCTTTTATGGTGCTACTTCTATCTCTGCACCCCTTATTTGTCTTTTGTGTACCAGAAAACATCTGTTATTCGAGAACAGGTTCAAATGTCACCTCATCTGAGATATTGTATTATTCATGCTCTTTAAGTTTGCAATAAAAAGGCATTCTTGTATCACTTTCAACAAAGTTAGTTTGTGGTCGGCTTATGTGGAGGCTTGGGGGTATCATTTATTTATCTGTATGGTTACCTTAAGTCTTACTGCCTCCACGTAAAAAGTGTATGGTTAATGAATGGAGTTATTAGCTTTTTTATAAACATAAAACATTTTGATATATTTCTTATACACCAGTTTTTAAAAATCCACTCTAGGTAAACCTAGGGTAGTTGTATGGCCAAATAAAATTAAAGAATAATAGTTTATTATTATGTAATATATATTTCAGGATACTAAAGGAATGGGATGTCCATGTATCATTAGTTTTCCCACACATTCATGTCCTCATTCAGAAACTATTTCTTGAATTTCTGGTTAAGGTTAAAGAACGATGTTTTGGGGAGGGAAACATGGAAAATCTTACGTGCAAAGACTGTTAAAACACAGTAACCAAGCCTAGACTTTATGTAGATCTTAAACAAATATCTTGTTTAAGATTTGGCCAGGGAAGTATGCAAGTATGATTAATATGATATATGAGGTTTACTATAGTAATAGAATTACACAATCATGGAAGCTGTTTAACAATTCTAGGGAAGGTTTATACTGATGTGTCTGCTGGTGAGCCTAAAGATGTCGGTAGGTCTGAACAGATGACAGGCAGGAAGAAGCTTGACTTGAAGATGGAAGAAAGCAAATACAAATTGGGACTGAAAGGGACAAACTGAAGCATGTCTTTAACTGCATGTCTTTAACTGCCTGAAACCTCAGAAATGCTAAATACGTGCAGAAATTGTTAGTACTCTGGGCGCCTGGGTGGCTCAGTCCTTAAGCGTCTGTCTTCAGCTCAGGTCATGATCCCGGATTTCCAGGGATGGAGCCCCGCATTGGGCTCCCTGCCCGGCCGGAAGCCTGCTTTTCCCTCTCTCACTCCCTCTACTTGTGTTCCATCTCTAGCTGTGTTTCTCTCTGTCAAATAAATAAATAAAATCTTAAAAAAAAAAAAAAGAGATCGTTGGTACCTATCACCATAGGTCTCTGTGCGCCTGACCCATGACTTGAAGCAGCTGACATAGGAGAGTTGATGAGAGGTAACATTACTGTCAACTCAGTAGGGTGTCAGTGTATGGACTGGCAACATGTGAAGGCTCTAGTGGAGGTCAGATCACAATAAGGGCCTTCAGAATGAAGGGATTCATGCTCCTTTTGCATCTTAAAACTTGCAAAAAAAGTTTCTGTTGTGCCCATACCCTAACCCAGAATCAGAGAGGGAAGGGAATTCTGGGAAAAGTAGCTTGGGCATAGCTAATCTGTCAGTATAAAATTATGAACCTGAGTTTCTTCCTCTACAGGTTAGTTAAAACATAATCAGACTATTGCACATGGCATTTCTTATTATTTCTACTGTTTGATTTTTTTCACTAAATGTTTTAAAACAGAGGTGTGGAAAGTGATATTTATTTTTATTTTTATTTTTTTTTTTTAAAGGTTTTATTTATTTGACAGAGAGAAACACAGCCAGAGAGGGAACACCAGCAGGGGGAGTGAGAGAGGGAGAAGCAGGCCTCCCGCTGAGCAGGGAGCCCGATGTGGGACTCGATCCCAGGTCTCCGGGATCATGACCTGAGCCGAAGGCAGTTGCTTAACCAACTGAGCCACCCAGGTGCCCCGGAAAGTGATATTTAAAAACAGACACTGAATTTCTCTTCAAGTTATGATTCTGCTGTTAATCATCTTTTATCAGCAAGCTAAAAAAAAAAGCTTTTCTCATATCAGGATCCATTGTTTTTCTTATATATCAATTTCTTTGCCTTTCAGGAGTATTATACGATCTGGCCATATTGAGCAGTTTAACTCTATAAAAATATGTGCCTGTTCAAAATTACATGATGGGTTCAAAAATGTGCAGAGTCTAATCAGTGTTTAGTGCCCCTTTAAATATGGCATTAAATTCCATACTTACATTTTCTAATACAAAACAAGCAAAAGCATCATTTTTATTTATATAGCCAAATCAGGAGAATTATATGTATTTTTAGTAAAGATGCTATATTATTTAAGAATGGAACAAACTGAGCGTAATCTGATTACAATTTTTTTCTACAAATTGCTGATAAAAAATGTAATTTTGTGTGAAGAAAAAATCCAGCTGTGCCATCTCTATTGCCATTCCAAGAATCCTTTATTTTGTTATTGTTTTAAGTGAATTACTAAGCTTAACTGTTTAATATTGACTTTGTTTTAAAGTCAAGTCATGAAATGAAATTAAACATCTCTCAATATTATACATTCTACTAACAGTCTTTTATAATCAGAGACATCAGTTAATTGCCATATTTATTTCAACTTCGGTATAATAATGAATATAATTTTCATGTATTGATACTTTTTGTGGGAATGGGTAAGGCACTGATTTTCTCAAAAACTAAAATCAAAATTATATTTTATTTTTAAGATTTTATTTATTTATTTGACAGAGAGAAACACAGCTAGAGAGGGAACACAAGCAGGGGGAGTGAGAGAGGGAGAAGCAGGTTTCCTGCTGAGCAGGGAGCCTGATGCGGGGCTGGATCCTGGGTCTCTGGGATCATGACCTGAGCCGAAGGCAGTCGCTTAACCAACTGAGCCACCCAAGCACCCCCTAAAATCAGAATTTTAATTCCTACCATAGCCTGAAGAACCAAACAATAACAAAACAAACTCCATATCTCTGAGTTGAATAAATCTTTTTCTAAGTTTCCTCTTTTGGTACAATAAACTTAAGCTGGACACAAAATAAAGACATTCAGATTTACCTCTAATTAAAATATACTAAAAATTTTGGGCGCCTAAGTGGCTCAGTTGGTTAAACCACTGCCTTCAGCTCAGGTCATGATCTCGGAGTCCTGGGATTGAGTCTCACATCAGACTCCCAGCTTCACAGGGAGGCTGCTTCTCCTCTGAGCTTCTCCCCTCTCATGCTCTCTCTCACTCACTCTCTATCAAATAAATAAACAAAATCTTTAAAAAATATATATACTAAAAATTCATATAATATTATATAGGTGAAGGTAAACATTTTAATATAATCGATTGTTCATGCATATGTATGTATATATATATACATATATACATGTTTGTATACATCACATATAATATACATGTTCCTTTTTCTTTCCTTCTTCTACAAGGATAGAATAGTAGAGTGGCTTGACAGCTTGCATTTTTCAAAGATGGGTAAAAGAATTTCTCCCCTTGTATATTCTCTTCCTCTGATGCAATTTATACTCTTCTCATTGTGTAGTGCCGTGTCTGTTATCTCCCTCGGATCTGCATAGATGTGTGAATGTGGCAAAAATGATGCTCTGTGACTTCCAAAGCTAGGTCATCAAAGACAAGACAGTTTCTATTTGATTATATTGAGATACCTTTCCTTGGAACAGAGTTACTGTGCTGTGTGAAAGTTCAAGTAGCCTTTGAATAAGTTTCACTCCAAAAGAAACTCCATGAAACCCTCCTTCCCTCCTTACTCTGTGCATAGTGGAGAGTAGTGGCCTGGCTGAGCCTCCAGGCTTCGCCAGGACCAGTTTACCAGCTATGTGCCTGAGTCATCTTGAAAGTGAGTAATCCGGCCCTCTGTCAAGCTACCTCAGATGAATCCATATAGAAAGAGATGAGCTAGCCTCATCAAACTCTGCCCATATTCAGATTTTTCAACAAAATAAATAATTGTTTTGTTTTATGTCCTGAAATACATTATAAAAGGCAATTGAGTTTCCATCTGGTTCCTTTGGAAGACTTGTCTTTGGAGTCCTGAGCACCATGTAAGAAATCCAAGCCTACAATGCTGTCAGGATGCTCAAGTCACATGTAAAGGCCATTTGTAGGTGAATGACAGATTATCAGCTTGTTCACCTCCCAGCTGAGATCTCCAGGGAACTACCATCAACTATCAGGCACATAAATAAAGAAGTCTCTAGGTGAGTCTGGCCCATAGCTGGGCAGCCATTGTTAATCAATGACTCCTCTGTACTGAGTCCTCACATAACAAGGACCAGGGAGAAATCACCCAACTATACCTGTTCTGACTTTCTATTTCACAGAGTCTATGACCATAATTAAATGATTGTTTTCAAACATTAACATTTGAGGTAATTTTTTACACATAAATAGGTAGGTGGCCTGAAGGCTTTATCAGTGATGGGATGCTGCCATTACAAAATCTATAGTATATTACAGTGTGGGCGCCTGGGAGGCTCAGTGGGTTAAGGCCTCTGCCTTCAGCTCAGGTCATGATCTCAGGCTCCTGGGATCGAGGCCCACTCGGGCTCTCTGCTCCACGGGGAGCCTACTGCCTCCTCTCTCTCTGCCTGCCTCTCTGCCTACTTGTGATCTCTCTCTCTCTGTCAAATAAATAAATAAAATCTTTAAAAAATATATATATGTTACAGTGGTGTTGATGTTTGTCAGTGGGAAGAAGCTGGTAAGGCACCAAGGAGACCATTAGTGAGAGCCTTTAGGGCACCAAAGACAGTGTTAGTACAAATATAAGGGACTGTGAGGAGGCTTGTAGGTGAGCGTTTAAAGAAAGTGAGCAAAATGTTATTGGAAGCTGGAGGGAAGGAGAGCCTTGCAGTAGTAGAAAGTATAAAACTAACAACTACAGTAGTATAGAAAATAGGGGATAAACTAATACACTTAATTATCTAGTAAAGGAGATTTCCAAGCAAAGGTTTGAGTATATGTCTATCATTTTCTAGCAGCCAAATATACAATGGGAGAGGAAAAAATTTAGTGTAAATATAAATGACCCTATACTTGCAGAGTTTGTAAATGAAAATTCTCATTTCTAAACTCTCTTGGGAAAAAGATTCATAAAGTAAGAAATAGCCACAAGTCATAGATTAACTCCCAGGCACAGTCAGGGAAATCTGTCATGATAAAGATGAAACTAAAGGTACAATGTTAAAACCATTTGTTAAGACCTCCAAAAAGGCCTCATAGACACTTTAACACACACAGAAGACCTTCAGACGATCTTAGTGGCATGCTCTGTGGTCATCTTTGTAAAAAATAGGGTTTCTAAGAATCTTGAGAGGCCTTGTCTCATGGTAGATGCAAAGGGAGCCCCCAGTGACAAGTTTTTGTGGCTGTGGCTTTTTTTTAATGGAGTATATTATAAATTGATACCCAGAAAGCCTACATGTTATTTTAAAGAAATGATATATTGAGTTGATAGCAGGAGAGACAATATAAAATAAATGAAGGCTTTCACACTCCTTTAAGGAGTATAGGCAGGAAACAGGCTAAGAAAACTACTCAGTTGCAAATACAAGCCATTTCTTATAAGAGGCAGGGGGGAAGAAAAAAAAAAAAAAAGATGCCTCAAAGGATAAAACCATGAACTCAGAGCATGGAGCCTAGAGTCACCAAGAACTCCCAGGCAGAGGAATTAACTCAACACTGAACTGGCCGTATGGGCCTGGCTGGATTCTGAGAAAACAACAAACAAACAACACCAACAACAGAAATAAACCATGGACAGTGTGTCTTCTAGTTTTAGAATGGGAGTGTCTATACCGGGTGTTCCATGCTGTCCCATCATTGTATGCTGCCTGTGTGGGGTTCAGATAATTGTTCCCTTAGTTTACAGGTCATCAGTTTGAGAAAAATTTTGTTCAAGGATTTCTACACAAGTTTTGAAACCTGAGGGGCTTCATATATCACTGAACCAGATTTACCTGAGGGTATCTTGTGCTTTAATGAACTGATGCTACAATAGAATAAGGCTTAGGAGTTTTGGGGGCAGGTATTGCTATATTTTGTTTGTGAAGAGGTAGTGGTTTATTTTAGCTAGAAGGCAGACTGGTAAATTGTATTTTCCAAAAAAGTTGCAGTAATATCTCCCATACCACATGTTATTTTTATAATATGATTTTGACACCTCTCTCACTCAGAGTTGGGTCTATATTCTCTTCCTTTTAATCTGAGCAGGCTTGTTAGTATGGCAGCAATAAGGTTATGGTACATCCAAGTACAGATCATAAAAGACAATATGGTTTGCATATGATTATCTTGAAGCATTTGCTTTTATAGCTGTGAGCAACCATGAAGTCAATATGTGTTGTGAAGAAGTCAAGGCCACATGGAAAGGCTGTGTGTAGGTGTCCTGGCAAGCAACTCTAGATGAAACCTTTAGCTTTTGCATCATTAAATTTAATTGATTTATATATATATATTATTTTTTTAAGATTTTATTTATTTGACAGAGAGAAACACAGCCAGAGAGGGAACACAAGCAGGGGGAGTGAGAGGGAGAAGCAGGCTTCCTGCCGAGCAGGGAGCCCGATGTGGGGCTCGATCCCAGGTCTCTGGGATCATGACCTGAGCTGAAGGCAGTTGCTTAACCAACTGAGCCACCCAGGTGCCCCTGATTTATATTTTCTAAAAGATTTTATTTATTTATTTGAGAGAGAGAGCACGCATGAGATGGGGGGGGGGTCAAAGGGAGAAGCAGACTCCCTGCTGAGCAGGGAGCCTAATGCAGGACTCAATCCTGGGACTCCAGATTATGACCTGAGCTGAAGGCAGTTGATTAACCAACTGAGCCACCCAGGTGCCCAATCAATTTATATTTTTTAATAATCATGAGTATATTATGATTTATCCACATATTTTATATGCAATGCACTTTTTCTCATTTTAAGAAGAGAGGAAAATTTTCTTCCGATTTGAAAGTTTGGTGGTTATTCATAACTTATTGAAATTCTATTTATGTTTGGATTTCCATCTTTCACACATTGACTCTTGAGTCAGCCTGGCCATTATTTGTTCTCTTTAGCCACACTCATCTATCCACTTCATAATATTGATAGCCTCTGATTTTAGTCTACAGTGACAAGAGTATCTTGATATTCTTATTGACAATAATTTTAAAATATTTTTATATGACAAAATTCCTGAGATATTTAATTATTTTAAAAATTTATTTATTTGAGAGAGTGTGCACATATATGATGGGGGGAAGGGCAGAGGGAGAGAGAAAATCTCAAGCAGACTCCCCACTGAGCCCAAGGGAGGAGAAGCCTTGATCCTACCACCCCTAGATCATGACCTGAGCCAAAAATCAAGTCAGATGCTTAACTGACTAAGCCAGCTAGGTGCCCCTACATCTTTATTTTACATACCAGTTTAGTTTGTCATAAAAGTAATAGTATCATATAGTTCTTTATCTTTTACATTTTGAAGATATTACTCCATTATCTTCTTGTCTTTAGTGTTATTTATAAATCTAGTAATGATTGGATTGGATTTTTTTTTAAAAAAAATCTTTGTTTCTCTATTATTTGTCTTACTCTGGCTTTTTAAAAGATGTTTACACTGAAAAAATAAAGTAAATCTAAAGTCAAATAAACGTAATAGAGATATTTAACAAAGTATGTGTAAGATTGATACATTAAAAGCTACAAAATGTTAGTAGAAACTTAAAAGATCAGACTAAATGAAGATATATATCACAAAAAAATTAAAAAAATAAAAGATCTTTATACTATATATTTTTAAAATTTTTTTTTATTTATTTGACAGAGAGAGATATCACAAGCAGGCAGAGAGGCAGGCAGAGGAAGAGGAGGAAGCAGGCTCCCTGCTGAACAGAGAGCCCAGTGCAGGCGTCGATCTCAGGACCCTGAGATCATGACCTGAGCTGAAGGCAGAGGCTTTAACCCACTGAGCCACCCAGGCACCTTATACTATGAGATTTTTTTAATATGAAATATTTTCTCTGCCTTTAATATTTGAATGTCTCCTTTACTACTTCAGATATTTCCTTTGCTCCATATATGTTTTAGCTCTTCCTAGGAGTCTTATTTTAGGTTATATGACTATTACTATGCTATTTGTACCTTGTATTTTTTCAGTATTTTTTATTCTTTTCTGATGATTTATGAAAGGGTTTTTAAACTTAATATACCAGTTTAATAATGCCACATTTGGCTGTATTATGGTAATAGAATCCTTCTACTGAATTGTTTATAATGTCAACATAAATATATTTTTATAAAAGCTATTTTCCTTTGGTTCTTCTTTATAATTTTGTCATCTTCATATTGCCAATGATTTTTACAGTATATTTGCTTTCCTTTTTCATGTATTTGAATTTTCTTTATGTCATAGCCATTTATAATCCCTTGAGGATTATGAACAACTAAAGTAGAAAATATACAGAAGTAAGGGCTAAATCCCCAAACTTTTGCTCGTCCTGGTGAATTGAGTAGCTGGGTTGAATATAGTCAAGAACAGACAAGCAGCTGCAGTGAGAATTTCTATCTCCCATTTTTTCTGTCATCCCCTGCTCCCCCACCCCCCAAAAATGAATTGTTTATAAGAAGATACTATGTATCTACTTTTATGAGGTCACTGTCTCCTTTGTTTGTTATCCTCTAGCCCTTGGGAAATACAGGGAGACAACACAGGCTAACGCATCAGAAAACCTTTTTATTCTGGTTTTATGCTCCTTTCTCTATCCAGACTCTGGCAGCATCCTGGTGCTTTTCTATATTAGGTTCAATTTATACTAAGCAGTATTAAGCAACAGTAAAATATATTGTGTTTTTATTGAAGTATAATTGACATATAAAATTATATTTGTTTCAGGTATACAATGTAGTAATTCAGTATTTTCTATATTGTAAAATGATCATCGCATTCCCAACTGTCATCTCTACATTTAGGTCAATTTATGCTAAGTAATAATAAGCACCAGTAAAATATATTTTCTATTCACCTTACTCAGACTATTATTTAAGTTGAAAAATTGCATCTTTCAAAATAACATATTTCAGTAGTTGTCACTATATTCTTTATTGTATTATTTTTCTCTTCAGAGTTAAAGAGCAACGTACAGGAGAAGGAAAAACTAAGAGAAAACTAAATGCTGATACCTCATGTTTATTTAATTATTTGTGGATTATTTCATTCCTTAAGTAATCCAGCACTTAATTTTAATATGTTTTAATTATTTATTTGCTTTAATTTTTAATTTTAATATATTTTTAAAAAATTAACTCTGTGCACAAATTGTTTGATATTCCTCCTTTCAAGAGGTGACCCTAATCCCACATCCCTTTTGTGTGGGCTGGACTTAAGCACTTTCTTCCAGCAAATAGAATTAATTGGAAGCAACTATTTATGTCTTTAGGGATTACATCACAAAAGGGACTGTAGTTTTCTCCTTGCTCTCCCTCTCTCATGGATTGGTGTCTGAAAGGGTGAGTTGCCGAAATGTGGAGGTTATATAAGCATCTTGTTCAGACATCCACATTGTGAAGAACCAAAGACTTTTCCTAACAGCCATGTGGATAAGTCATTTTAGAAACAAATCTTGCAGACCTAGTCAAGCCTTACAAAAAAACGTAGTCCTGGGTGAACTTACGCTTGCAACCTCTGGAGAGATCCTAAGGCAGAACCACCCAGAGAAGCTGCTCCTGAATTCCTAACCAACAGAAACTCTGTTTATCTTTAAAATAAATGTTCCTCTTTAAAGCCCCCAAATTTTGAAGTGATCTGTTAGACAATAGATAACTAATACAGCATCTTGAAACTTAATAAGCTAGTACAATTGGGCTTAATTTCTGTTTTTAGAATATTTGTTATTTTTTGAGTTAAGAATGGTGAGCATATGTGTATTTTTAATAGTTTTTATTATTATTTTTGATGATTTTATTTATTTGAGAAACAGCACAAACAGGGCTAGGGGTGGGGAATAGGGACAAGTAGACTCCATGCTGAGCACAGTGCCCAGTGCGTGGCTTGATTCCAGGACTCTGGGATCATGACCTGATATGAAGGCAGGCACTTAACCAACTGTGCCACCCAGGGGCCCTGAATATGTGGGGTTTTTTGTAAGAAACCATGACACTCTCCCAAAAGTGGACATGCAATTTTGCATTTACACCGGCAATGAATAAGAATTCCTTTCTCCGAATCCTCACCAGCATTTGGTGCTGTCAGTGTTTGGATTTTGGCCATTCTGGTAGGTGCGTAGTGGTACCTCATTGTTGTTTTAATTTTAATTTGTGTTTTTCTAATGACATAAGATACTGAACATCTTTTCATATATTTACTCATCAACTGTATGTCTTCTTTGGTCAATTGTCTGTTAAGGTATTTGTCTATTTGTTCATTTTCCAATTGTTGAGCTTTAAGAATTCATTGTGTATTTTCTATACCAGTCCTTTATCAGAGATGTCTCTGTAAATATTTTCTTCCAGTCTTTCTTTGGCCTTTTTGCTTTTTATTCTTTTTTTTTTTTTTTTTTTTTTTTTTTTTTTT
>PITA01026187.1:0-23063 GCA_004023965.1 Spilogale gracilis
TCTGCCTTTGTCCTCGATGTGAAACCACACACAACAAAGTGCACACCTCCTTACTACACATTCGTCGACGTGGGACAAAGGCACAGAGCCGTGTACCCAGACTCCTACAGAGACCACTCCCGACATCGCAGAACGTTTCCTCTTGCCCTTCTCAGCCCATTCCTCCTTCCTCCCATAGCCCCGGCGGGGGCGGGGGGAGCAGAATCGGTTCAGACTCCTCCCCCGACTGACTCCTCAGCTCTGCAATCCACAGGCAGAGCTGTGCAGTGTGCACTCTCATCCAAGGCCGCGTCCAGGTTCTTCCACGGCCGCGCTGGTATCACGAGCTCGTTCTGTTCTGCGGCTGACCAGCACTCGGGCACGCGGATGTGATGCCCTCTACAATGCTGTGTCGTGACCTGCCCTTGTGGATCTTCGGCGGTATAAACGCTGGTCCATAGGTCACCTCTGTCCATGTCTGGAAGGGCCCTGTTCGTATGAGCAGCAAGCCTGCTGTCCTCAGGTGCGCTCTCAGAAGCGACCAGCCTAACTGATTGTCTGACGGCTGTCCAGAAAACCAGCGCCATTCACTGTCACACTGAGGTCGAAATACTCATTTTTTCACTTCTTGCCAGTACTGGCTCCATCTGCCCGATTGATAGGTGTGAAATGACATGTCTTTTGAATTTCTTTGATTAGTCTTGAGGTTAAATGCCAGTGAATAATTTCTGGGTTCTTCGTATTTTTCTTTTGCTTGTTGCCTGTTCATGCCCTTTGCATTTTTACACTGGGGTACTCATCATCTTACTGACTTTTAAAAGTGTTTTATACATTTAAATAGAACCGACCTTGTGTTAACATGTTGCAAAATTTTTCTCAGCTTGTCATTACACAGCTGACCCCAAACCAGCACAGGGTGAGGGGCACCGACTCCCCCATGCAGACAAAACCCACATGTGACTTCTGACTCCCCCAAAACCTAACGACTAGTAGCCTACGGAAGCCTCACCAATAACAATTAAAACATATTTTGTACATGTAGCATGCACTACGTTCTCACAATGAACTAGAGAAAAGAAAGCATGAGAGAAAGCACATTTACAGCACTCACTGTCCTGTAGTTACTGAAGTAAGTCCACCCCTACACGGACCCACGCGGTTCACTCCTATGGCGCCCAAAGGTCAACCGCGTCTTAAATTTTGTTTACTGTTTTCCTTGCCACATGAACCTTTAAAGTCTGTGTTTAATAAAGTCTGTCACTACCTTTATGGCTTTTTAATTGTCCCAGTTGATCATTTTCCCAATACTCTTGTGAGTTCTCCTTTTCACATCTGAGTGTTATATTTGGAATTTATTAAGAGGGAGGGATTTAAAAACTTCAAATGGTGAGCCACATTGAGCGATTCATTCTTTTTCTGAATTATGCATTCTGACACACGGAGACTCTGTTTTTGGAACGAGATCTGCATTCTTTCCCATTGATGTGAAGGTCCAGTCTTACTTCAACTGTACCTTCAGAATGCACTGGTAACTGGTAGGATGAGTTTTCTTTCACAAATTCGTGTTTTGTTTTGTTTTTTAAGTTTTCATGGCCATTCTCAATGTTACAAATTGGATTCCTTTCCTTCCCAGTATCTACTTGCTGGCTAGTTCTCACATATAGAAAACGGAACACGTTTTAAACAATTGTTGTGAAAAATACCATACGTGAAAAGCATAAAACATGGATGTGAGCTTAAGCAAAAATGAATCACGGCCAGATGAAGAAATGGTGTGCCCCCAGCCTCCAGGGCCCCGTGGGCCCCAGGCACCTGTCGTGCCCTCGGGGGGCGGTGTTTGTGCAAGGTGCTGTCTGTGCGTGCAGCGGGCTGACCAAGTTTTCTCATGGGTTTAAACTTTTTTGCAAAGCGGAGGTTGAGATCACACACCAATAATGCAACTCTGCCTTCTCCTTGGAAGATGTACACTTTTCATGTTGATTTCTCATCAAGTCATGCCACCGACTCGCGTTTCCCTAACAATGCGCTGCATGAGCCACAGCCACTCCGTGCCCGTCCCTGGGTCCGCACCGCACCGACCGAGACACAGAGTGATGAGCGCAGCTGGGGTGGAAGATCCTCTCACACGAAGCAAGCAGCCTTCTATTTTTGCTACAAGTTTTTATTAAAATTCATTTTTTAATTTTATCAAATAACGTCCCTCCTTTCACCCATTAATATGATGAATTATGGCAATAGGCAGCGTAATGGGAAGGGACCTCACAGCGGAGGTCCTCTTCTCCTCCTGGACCGCAAGGCCCCAGCCGCTAACACTTTATTCTGAGCTCAACGGTAGTGGCTGTGTGTGGCACTGTGTACGTGTGCCCATGTGTGTCACGGCTGGCGCCCCTGCGTGGCAACCTCCGCAGCAGCGCTCAGAGGCGTGCCGTGGTCTGCTGTGCTGTGCGCTCGCGGGCTGCGGTGTGATCACGGCTCCCTTCGTACTGCAACGACAGCTGCCTGCACGTTCAATCTTCATCCTTCTACTTGTCAGGTTTCTCGTCTTTTATTGCTTTCCATTTCCTCTAACCCTCACTGGTACCTGATTTTAAGGTCACTTAAATTTTAGAATTAAATTTTATTTCTTAAACCTCTTCCTTCCCTTTGCTAGTTCTCTTTTCATCTTGATGTATTATTTTGCCATCTTAATATTTATCTTTTTGTTCCACGGCGACGGTTTTTATATAACTTCATGGAAGGCACAAAGCATATGCCACCTCCTCTGCCTAGAGACAGGACACCTGCTTATTCACGGGTCCCTCCCGGCCACAGCCGAGGCCACACGGACGAGGGGACGCGGGGTGGGGCACTCACCTGAAAGACCAAACACTGGACAGAGGGGACTTCTGGCCTCCGGGAGGCGAGGAGGGGCTCAAGGCTGAGCGCCCTAAAACTGTCGAAGCAGGAGATGGGAGAGCTTCCAAGTTCAGGAGGACACCAGTGCTTCCTGGAGGATGGCGCCCCTCCTCCCCTAGAAGACGCGCCCCTGGGAGGTCTGGCTCTCAGCGCTCCGTGCCGCCCCCTCTAGTGGCCTGCCCCTGGTCACAGCTGGCTGACAGGGGAAGGACCTGTGGAGCCTCCCAGCAGAGGCTGTGCCTGGTGGGAGAGACTGGCCGGGCACTGTCTTCACAGGCGGCACACGGCTCACAGGTCAAAGGAACAATAAACACACTTCAAACATGCGCATTCTTTGGCATTCCATTTAATCCAGCAGGTTTCAAAAAACAAAACCCCGCGTAAAACCAATGGGTCCATCACCTGGTATTTGTGACTGAATCAAAAGTCTGCCATTTGGCATCATTAGGTCCTAATTTACTAACTTTACATAGCTGCCCTTGTACAGACACAGAGCGGCTTCCTCCCCGCGGGGCGGAGCTGCCATTTCAGGCCTGCCCTGCTTCCGAAGCGAGGCCGCTGAAAGCAAAGAGGAGCAGACACCCCTTCATGTGAGCTTTCTGCCCTGCAAGGCAGGGAGCTGGCCCCAGCGGCCTCCTGGCCGTAGCCCAGGGGCCAGGCACTGACAGGGGGCCCCTGTGCTCCCAGAAGTTCCCGCCTGGTGCACGGGCCTGGCCTGCCATCAGATGCAGCTTTTAAGGGAGCCGTGGAAGATACTAAAAGGGCAAGACAACTGTGGTTAAAAGGAAAATGTCTTTTAAAAAAGGCGTTAAAATTTGGGGGTAAACATCATACTGTCTGTAATTTACTAAAAATAGCCATAAACACAAAACAATGAAGCCAATAACAATGGTAAAATTGGGGTGATGAGCACACAGAGATTCATTGTATTATTCTCTCCACCATTCTTTAGAATGGCTGGAAATTATCCTGTACTAATCCAACAGAGGAGGAGACGGAGAGTCCGCAAACACATTCCGACACTGATGAGTCCACAGCAGGGAAACGTCTCAGGGAAAGAGCTAGCTGTTCAAAACCCTGGCGGCGGTGTCCACTTCTGAAGACGGTCAGATTCCGAGGGCAGCCCCAGCCTCTCCCACCGCAGCTCGCCCCTGTGCTTGGGAACAGCGGGTTCTGACAAGGAAGCCACTGCACGGGGTGGCCTAGAAGGCAACCTCGCCCGGGCCGGGGACTCTCCCAACCACCCACTGAAGGAAGGAGATGCAAGGCACACAGCGAGCTTCAGTGGGACTCTCCCGCCCGGCCCAGGGCCCGTTCCCACAGACACCACCTTCCGAGCTCAGAATCCAGCTCGCTGTAGGCCTGTCCCCGAGGCTCTTGGGCCGGTTCCGACCTTACCTGCGAACCAGGAAAGACCACCACCCGCCAACCCACCAGCAGACATGGGAAGCCAGCAGTCACTGACCCACACGGAGGGCTGGCTGAGTCAGGAAGGGGCCTCCTGGGAGGACAGGCGCCCAGGGCTCTGACCCGCGTGCCGGGGGACCCTGCGAGAGCCCCGCCGCACAGCCAACTTAGGAGCCTTCTTCCTGTGCCCTGGGAAACCGGCCAGCGGTGCAGAGAGAGGGTAGAGGGGTGCCGGCTCCGGCTGCGAACCCCTGGGAGCCCCGGTACTTGGGCACAAGGAGGTGATGCGCGGGGCCAAGAGGGAAGTTTCCCCCAAAATGCGCCTGTGTTCACACAGAGCAGCTGGCCTTGTCTATGTTGGTCTAGGATAAAGGGGGGCCTGTGGCAGATGCGTCAGGTTCAGTGTAGGTAAACCTTATGCGGTTCTTCTCCAGTGAAAGAAGCAGGCATTTAAATTCAATCGTCGACCATGCTTATTTGTAGCCTATTTCCTTCAGGCCCTCGGACGTGTTCTTTTGCCTTAAGAAGCTATGCCCTTGAACCCGGGCTGTCCTCGGGGGCCTGGCGGGGCCCACGCCACAAGCATGGAGGAGACACAGGCCGCTCCACCTCGGAGAGTAAGGGTGGGGGATGCCGCGCAGCACCACACTCCTTCCCGCTCCTCAGCCCTGTGACAGCGTCCCAGGAGCTGACCCCGTTTAAGCTCCAAAGCCTCCGATGTGCTGAGACGAGCCGAGCTTGCGAGCAACACAGGCGGTTCTTGCGCGGATCACTTTCGACTCGGTCAGTTCCTGTTACGGGGACTGACACTGATGTCCCCGCGGAACTCTGAAATCACTGCCTGTCTGCTGGCCCCACGCCAGGCCCCAGGCTACTCCCGCACACGCGACAGAAGAGCAGGGCTGGAAGGAGCTCTAAGACAGGACTGGGGACCAGGGAAATGTGCACTACCTCAGCCCCTCCGGGGCGTCACAGAGGCCTGACCCGAGTCACACACGCCCAAATGTCCCTCTTCCCTAAACAACGCCCGTCTCCGTCACGACCGCCGGGGTCGGGTCAGCATCTCCATCCCTGGGGCTGTCCCGGCCCGGGCGGCGTGGAGTCACTGTCTGGTCTGCTGCAGGCGAGTCTGCTTCACGGCTCGTAGGGAATGCCACACTCCCCAGGGGCCACCAAGCTCCCACCTGAGACCGCGCACAGCAAAAGTTGCTGCTGAAATACCCACAGGTGGGCGTCTTCTGAGTAAGTCCCCTGTATCTTAAACCTGCCAAGTTCTTCCCGTTAAAAGAAATGTGACTACTTTCCAGCGGCACCGGGTACAGCCCCGGGGTGGGAGGGGGTGCACGGTGTGGGGCCGACGGAAAGCAGCCGTGGATTCGCAGGGGAGGCACGATGACAGATCAGCTGCAATGCCCTCCTCAGGCGGGCCCACACCGCTCCAGCGGGCCGACTTGCTCAGGGCTGCAGGACCAGGGCCGTGACGGCATCACCGTTCCCAGGGGAGAAGGTGGGGGTTCAGGAGGTCCTGAAATCACCCAGCCAGCTAGCTGGCTGACCTGAGCGCCCTCCTCTGGACCACATGCCATGTGTGCCGTGGGCCAAGGTAACTGGACCCAAACTCAAAAATCAAAAATCCCACTCACTGATTCCTTGAGGCCTCCAGAGCACATGTTCAATGTATCACTTCAGACGCCATCAGGGAAAGCGGGACAAACAAGGAGAGAGGAGGATGGTGCAGCTTGGGATGGAGGAGCCCGGGTGGCACAAGGGAGGCGAAGGGCCAGGCTGGGGGCTGCTGGGAGGGCCGGTGCGACCCGAGGCAACGGAACCAGGAACGAAACGGAGCGTGCCCATCGCTGGTCCTTGCCAAGGGCCGTGCAGGATGGCGCACTCCGGGCGCCGGGCTGGCCCTCTGCGGGACTGAGCACAGTGGCTTTCAGGCCTGGGTTAAGGTGAACCGACCCCCAAGACCACAGCTCTCCCCTTCATGCTGGCCTCCGCTCAGGCAAAGGACGCCCAGGACGTTTCTGAAAATTGACCGCAGCCGCGTGATTTTCATTTCTTGTGAGAGAAACAGTGATCAATTAAGCGGACTGATAAGTACCAGATATCTCAGCTGCTTTATGAACCGTGAGTCTGTGCCTCTTAACTTAATGGAAGCAGACGGACACGGAGGCGGCGCCGCTGGGGATGTGGGCGGGGAGCCACGGCACGGGCATGCGGCCCTTCTGAAGAGCAAGGTCTCTGCGTCCGACAGGAGCCACGGAGACGTCAGGCCAAGCCAAGGAAATGAAGCCCAGCCACGTCTCCGCGCTTGCGACCCTCAGAGCCACCGGGGGCGAGGCTGAGGAGGCACGCTGCTGAGAAACTGAGCTCGTTCCTGGCATCCTGGCAGCCTTCAATTACCATCTCTGCATAAACTGTGTCTCTTCACAGGCTTGCTACAGAACTGCCCTCGAGCTCCTGAAGCAGGAGGGGCTGGGGAATTATGCCGATGGTGGGCACAGTGTCACACTTGCTGATCTGAGCAGCCGGCTCCGTGGGCGCGTTAGAGAGTGTTGGGTCAGCGACGTGGGGGCCTCACCCTCCAAACCTGCCCCAACAGCTTCCAGAAGCAGATGGACCCCACCGTCAGGAAGGGGCAGCATCTGAGCCCACAGCACTTCCAACTTCTTTGTTCCCGCAGGAAAATCCTGACTGCATCAGGATGGCAGCCCCGTTTCCCAGCCACATATAGGGAGGCACTGAGGAAGAATGAGGGAACAAAGATGCGCACCCTCCCCGCCCCCGTCCCGCCATGAGCCTCCCTTCACGGCGGTCAGAAAGCTGAAGGCTGTCCACTCGCCACCAGACAGGGGAGCACCTGCCCCTCTAGTCACCAGAACGAGACACCGGACGAGCTGAGGATGTCCCCGTGTCCTGGGACCTAGTGTCACTAACATTTGTGCATAATTTGGGTATTTTATAGGAAGAAGTTCACATCCATGAATGGAAAGCCACACTCACCAACAAGACCTCAAGCTGCTCTGCCTGGTCCCGTGTGCTCACTCGGGCTGTGGCCCGGGCCGGAGCCGGCCGGCAGTGCCCCGGGGACGAGATGCACGTCCCCACAGCAATCGACGGCCCTGCTGCGCCGCACACTGAGGCGGGGCCAACGCGTGAGCTTGGTTCTGGCCTGAGGTGCGAGAGCGTGGCCCAAGCCACGGACAGCGGCCGGTACGAGGGGGGGACACCGGTCTGGTTCTTGCTGAAGATGATGGAGACCAGCACGTCAGCCCCTCACGAGCTGCACACACTCCAGGCTTGAGCTCCTATTTGCCTCCTTCCCTCAAGTCCTCGTCCTGAGCGAACACTCTCTTTACCATGAACAGCATGTGGAGAAAGACCAGCACAGAAACATTAAAATGGGAGAAAAGACACATTAAAAAGGTGTTACCTCTATGATTTCTCTAAGGGCTGCTTCCCAACGAGCCGGGCAGGTCCTGACCCCCCCAGAGGGCACCGGGCACACAAGGGCCCGCATCTCCCCCACTCCAATGCCTGGGTCACGCGGCCCACCGGGGAAGAACGTGCAGTTCTGGGAAGATCATTCCCGTCATCTGAGGAAGGCTCTTTTTCTGACACCAGTTTTCACCTGCCCGTAAAATTAGGGCCTTAAGAGCAACTAGCAAGAGATATCGCGGAGAAGTGGCTGACCCTGACATCCTGGGGCACAGAAAAAGTGTGATGGTGTGGTTTTAAAGGTGCGTTGGCAATCGGATGAATCCAAAGAGAAAACATATTATTCAGAGTTGTTACATGATTATCACATGAAAAATGCAAGTGTTTATGCTAATAATGGCTTCAGGTTCTGTCTCTTCCCAGGGTGGTAAATTGAACAATGAATTAATGGCTTAAATTCCTGCAGGGTAAGCTAACCCCAGCCAGAGTCTAGACCAGGCAAGGCCCTGCACAGAAGGGAATCTACCTTTTCCTTACCAGTCCCCAAGGCAGGCTACTAAGTGCCTGCCGTGCCCGCAGGAGGCATCCTCTGTGTCGGAGTCAGAGGGCCAGGCAGGCTTCCTCAGGGCCTCATCCCATCTACAGACACTAGCTCAACACGGATCAAAGACCTAAATGTACTCTCCGCAGGAAATAGAGATGGATAAACCTTCAGCCTTTGGAGTATGACATCAGGAAGTAGAAGCAACGAGAGAAAAAAGGCAGGGAAGACAGAGAACTCTGCTGCAACAAAGGACATTATCAAGGTGGAAAGATGACCCACAGAACGGGAGAAAATACATGCAAGTATGATTTGCAAAACCTATGTCTGATGCGGGTCTAGGATCTAGAGCACAGAAAGAACCCCTACAACTCAACAAGCAAAAGGACAACACAGTGAAAAAGCACACACAAGATCTGATAGGTGTGTAACAACACAGGATCTCAGGGACGCAGGAAGCAAGAGAGCTCATGCGCTGCTGGCGAGGACGTGGAGCTGGGCAGCTGCCGGGAAAAGCCTGGCAGTCCGTCATAGAGCCACCATGCGACCAGAGTATCTGTGTAAAGCTAAGGAACACGTTCTTCCTGAAAATAAAATGAGACTGCGTTGAGGCGGCATCTCCACGCATGGGAGATGTGGGGCGGCATAAATCAGTCCAGCGTTTTGGGGAGGAAGTTTGGCAGCAGACCTCACAAGCTCACGCTGTGGCCTGCTGACCCCATTCCCAGAAATGACTCTAAGAAACAGTCCAAACGAGGCAAAGCTCGGTGGTGCGCTGCCGGGATGAACGGGGGAACGGCTGCCAACACCTGAGTGCGACAGTAACAGGGAAATGCTTTAAATGACTTCACCTATAAACGTGATGGAGTGTTACCTCTGAGAATAAAACACCAGCTAACAATGGAAAATGATAATCTGAAAATGTAAAAATAAAATACAAAATACGTATCCCTGTAGGTAAGGGAAATTAGGAGCACATGTGGACAATAAAGGAATACAGAGGTGGGAGGCACTCCGGGTGATCGTTCTCCACCTCCTGCCTTGGGCATGAGCAGCCAAGCTGTCCGTGCAGGAGTACGATGGAGCAGCGGCCCGCCCCAGTGCTCCCGCACCATGGGCACTTCTGGGCCGCAGGGTCTGACGGTGCGGACTCCATCCCCAAACTCTGCGGTCCCGCACTCCTGAACGGGCAATGCTGAGCCCGACACTCCCGGGGTGACCATGAACGTGTTCTGCCCTGTTTCTGCTGCACGTGTGCTGCTCTCCACTCTCTCAATCTCACCCTGAAGAGGCAAAGAAGAAGAGAGCACGGGGGCCTAGATCAAGGTAAAGAAAACAGGAGACTAAGAACAGGCCAAAGGGAATAGAAACAAGAAGGAATCTGAAGAAACAGTACAGGGAAAGTGGCTGAAAACAAAGGAAACAGGAGGCTTGAGCCCAAGGGATTCTGTTTCCTGGACCGGAGCCCGCAGTGGGGCAGCACGGGGCTGGCACGGCTGGGGGTGGGGCACAGGGCTCCATGGGGGGGCGCCCAGCATGCTGCTGGCAGAGGGGCACCTTGGGGGCGCTTGCAGCAAGAAGGCAGCAGGCACTGCGTCCGGGAGCAAGTGTGAGGACGGGCCCAGGGACCCCACAGAGAGGCACAGAGCACACAAGAGCGGTCGGTCAAGGAAGGCTGAATCTAAAAGTGTGTGACCTAAGGACCTGCCAACTTCCCGTGGTGCTGGGGAGAGGAGGGGTGTCCCGACGCCCTGCAGACATGACGTCTGAGGCCTTCCCGACGCCTCTGGGGCACCTTCATCCCCTGCCCCCAGACACATGTCACGCAGCCCCCGAGCACACACGCTGTCCTGCCGGCGACGGGAAGGCTGGTTCTCAGGGGAAGTACAGGGCAGTGCCCGCTGCAGACACCATGCGGCAACATGACCTCGTTTGTATGAAGCTGGGGCTTGGGGGGCTGGGGCGCTGGGGGCACTGTGGCCAGAACACGGGGTTTGGAACACAGGCTCTCTACGTCCCTTTAGCCCTGCGACGGATGAGGCTGTAAGCCCGGGGAGCCCCACGCTGAGCACCCGGCTCCTTATCAGGAGCACAGCCATGTTTAGGCGTTGTTTCAGCCTGGACTGGTCCTCAGGCTCTTGGCGAAAACAAACGTGAAGACACACGGGAGAGCACTTGGTAGGTTATAGAGCATTCCGCAAGTAACAGTATAAAGTTCACACGCTGCAGAAGCTCAGCCAGTCTCACCTGTCATCTCTACGACAAAGGACGGGGAACGTGCTGGTCTTTCCCAACACTGAGAATCAGGGACACGCGTTTACAGACAGAGATGGACGGGACCAGAACGGTCTTCAGGGTCCCCAAATCCCTAGTTTCTCAGGATATCCTAGTGCCCTACAACACCAACAGGATAACAGTCCTTCTAAAACTCGAGGTATTTCCCAGAAACACAACAGCAGCGCCCCTGGAGTGGTCAGATCACGGGGACACAGCCTGACCCGGCCCAAGGAAGAGCCCGCGTATCCGCTGAGAGCTGGCTGTGTCCCTGGCCTGTGTGGTGGGCGAGGGAACCGCTCCACCAGTGGCCCAGCCTTCCACACGGCTGCCTGGAGGGGCCCGGGGAAGCCACACGGTCTGAAGGCAGGACCGCTGCCCGACAGCGCACACGACGGGCCGCAGACCGATGCGCATCCACCTTCCAGGAAGAACGGCTTTCCGGCAGCCCCACGGTGACATGTGTCCCCGGCGGGCGGCACCTCCATCCTGTCTGCCCAGAGCACCCACGAGTGCCCAGGGAAGCACAACCAAGTCAGCAGCAGCCGGCTGGGAACAGGAGTGCGAGCTCCTTGGGCAGAGCGCTCCAGCAACAGCCTTCCTGCACGCGGTGCCCTGGGGGAGCCTGGAGCACAGCACAGGCAGAAATCAAAATAAAGCGACGCCCCTTCCAGCCAGCTTCAAGCTCGACAACTGGCCAGGGAGTGAGAAAGAACAAGAAAAAGTGACCCATGAAAAGGAGAGATATTTGAAATGACTGCTTCTCCTGCAACATTGTGCTGACAACCAGCCTGCACATCACAGCCCTCGCCGGGACGCCATTCCCCATGGTAATTCCGCGTCCACGGCGCGCGTGGGCACCCGGCCCGTGGAGGGGCAGGTGGGCGGGAGCAGGCCCAGCTCCCGTTCCCCGAGCAATAAAGGGCATGCGCGTTCCACCCGGCCTCCCGCACCGCCCGGCCGCCACCTCCTGCCCCAGGTCCCCGGATGGGGGGGGGGGTGTTCCGCCATAAAGACTCTTCCAGGGTCTGACTCAAGACCCGCATTTCTGAAGCCCCTGAAGGGTGATCAGGGAATAAAGAACACCCTTGGGACAGTGTGCCCCAGGCCCTGACGGGGGCCCTGCCGCATGTCAGTGCACCAGGCTGGGGAGGGGTTTCCCTCCTATACCCCTTGTCGCTCTTATGCACCAGAGGACATATGCGTGTCCTGTCGGCGGCCCCTGCAGCCTCCCGTCCCTCCACCCGTGTCTTCTGTTCTTTCTAGTTTCGGGGGGAGTGCGTGCTGAAGCCCCATCTGGTGCTCATCCTGTAAAGGATGGACAGCAACATGTCCCCCCGCGGGCTCCACGCGTCTGCCGGCTGGCTGCCAGCTGTGCCCGGAACTAAGCCGAGACGCTGTGCTCACAAGGGACGGTGTGTCGTCCTCAAGCAACAGCGGGGGGACAAAAACACCTAAATGCCCCATCTTATAATTAACTTTAGCAAAAACGTAGATTTGCAGCAGAACATCTACTAGTAAGAGTTACGGGTCAGTGTGAGGACAGAAAGGGACAGCAGGGCATAGCGCACTCCCGGCCGTGGCCACACAGCAGTCCCATGCAGCCCACGGGGCTCTGCTGGCCTGTCCTGGCTGGGGCAGGCAGACCCTGCAGCCTTGACTGCCGACTCCTCTGGAAGCTTCCACAGGAACCTTACTGTTGCCACCTCATCCCAGGGTCTAAAACCAGCCCCCTGGCCCTTGGGGCTTCCGAGCCCACCAAACCGTCTCCTGCCTCGATGTGCTCTCCCACTGCCCCCATCCCTGTCTTCTGTCCCCTGGTTCTCGCGTTCTCTCCTCCAATGTGGTCCAGAAGGTCCTCAACCCTTCCAACCACACCCCCAAATCCACAGTGTCCCCCCCCACACCACTGCCCACAGAGTGGGTTTGTTTGTTCTGGTTCTTACGCTACTCGTGCATCAGCACCACAAGTGTGTGGCTTGGCCGGCAGCTTCTCGGACCCTCGCAGCCGCCCAGCCCCTCCCTAGGGCCCCACGCTCACCTCAGCAGGGTGCCTGCTCCCCAGCCCAGTGCCAGGGCCCCGCCCTGCCACCCCTGCATTCCTCCAGGCTTACTCTGCCCTTCGAGGAGGGCACATGCCTGGCTCCCACATATTCCTCGACGGCTCCCTCCCGACACTGCGGCCCCCGTCCCGCCAGGAAGTGCATCCGACCGCCAGCACACCTCACAACACGCCCATCTCACGTCTGCCTCTTCCCAGTTTCCACCCGCCTTCCACTGAAGCAGGCTCGTCTGGTCTCCTGTCGACCTGCTGTATTCTGACAGTGGCTCCAACAGTCCCTCCAGACCGGCACAGGTGACCAGTGACCCCTGTCCACTGCAGGGGCCTCTTGGGCCCTGAGGCCATGGGGTCTGCTACCCCCGGTCTTGACGGCCCCGCTCTCTAGGCACAGAGGCCCTCGGCTCCTCCTCTCTGGTGGCCTTCCTCCCCACCTGAGGGACATGTCATCCCAGCCCGTCTACACTGTGGTACCAAATCCAGATGAACCCCCTCCCCCTGCCCTGCAGAAACCTCCCCTTCCTCCCGTCTTACTCACCTGCCAGCCTCTCGTGCCTGAGACAGAAAACCCACAGCCCACGGATGGCCTATGGCTGACCCAGCCTCCCCTGTGATCTGGTGAGTGCAGCACCAGACTTCGCTAAGAGCCGCAGTCAAGGCCTCCACCCCCCTCCTCCTAGGCGCTCAGACCTCCCGTGTCTAACGCCCCATCCCACCAGGCCCCATCTGTATCATGGGGTTGTTCCCTAGCTGCACATTTGTAACAATGCGGAGCGCCAGCTGGAAGGCCCCTCGGGTCCTGGCCCCTGAGTCGGGTCCACACTGGGGGGCTGCCCCACGCCTCGCTTCTGCTGATGTATGCGCTTCTGAGGCAGGCCGCACGCTCCTGGCTTTGCACACCTGCCATCTCGGAGCCGACGCCTCCAGATCAACCCACTGCCGAGCGTCCGTTCATGGACCTCACCCTCTCTCCTGGCTCAAGGTCCCCACCCCCTCCCTCAGACGTCAGGGGCTCTGCCACACCGGCCTGTTCACTGTCACCCGAGCATAGGTTCGAGCCCACGACCTGGACAGGATCGCCCGCTCGAACGCTGTGTCCACCTTCTCACCACGTGGTGGGACCTGACTCATCCCTGCAGGGTTGGGAGCGAGCACAGCCAGCACAGGCAATCCTGCCTGCCTCTGAGGCCAGCTGAAGGAAGCTGGTCGCTGTCCTCTCCAAGAGCAGCGTGGCAAGGCTGTGTGTCTCCCTAGAGGACAGGGGCTCTGTCTCACAGATCGTTATAACGCAAGTCCTTCTAAGGCCACTTGGAACAGAACAGGCCTCCGAAGAAGCTGTTACTGCGACTGCACAATCAGCAAACATCAGGCGCTCCAATGACTGGCTGGCACCGACAGCTCACGGCGACGTGACATGGCCTCGCACCTGGTTTAAACAGTTCCACGTCAAGTATGGAAACATCAGACAGACAGACGACAAGCAGCAAGAAAACCAAAGAGGCTGGCATCCCGTGGCCTCACTGACACCACTGGCAAGCAACTGGGGACACCACGCTGCCACGTACGTGCGGTGCACACGGCCACGTGTCTCTGGAATTCAACACAAGCTGCCTTCAGGAGGGACCATCAATCCCATCTTAGCACACACAAAATAAAAAAAAGAGAGAAGGAAATGGTTTTTCAAGTAAACCAAGCAAATGACTGTCGTGTCGTGTCCATAAGGGTCATGAATGTCCACTGTAAAATACACAGCTGCGGGCGTTAACACTTTTGAAAGCAATGTGGCTTTGTTTTACTGATTACACACGCAGGCGTGTGCATATATAGGCACACAAATCAGTAATAAGTCAGAGCATCGTTAAAATGCCTAGGAGTCGAGTAAGAAGATACACAAGGGCAAATAAACAGTTAACAAGTCATTGCTTTATCAAACATGATGTGATTCAGTCGCTCTGCAAGTGGGATTTTAAACAGGGTTTAAAACCAATTTGGAACACAGTGATGGTGGTATCTAACCATCAGAGGGCAAATGGCTTTCCTTCCATTGGCCAAGGACAACCTGGAGGACCGGGAGGGGTGGGCGGTGAGGCTGGCAGGGGCAGACGCTATTTGATGAGTATCGTTTCAGCCAACGTTGACGTCCTGGAATTACGTTCATAAGTCAGTGGCTGTGAAGGCCCCGCTGTGAGTGAGTCACACATCATCTTTATTCTCTTCTGAACATTCCTGTTATGTTAAAAAATATTCTGTTCATGCCTGCTACCCTGCGTCTTCCATCCACACAATACTGATGCATTCAGACTCTCACGAAAGACTCTGGGATTCACTAAACTGCCGGCAAGATCCCATCGAGATCACACATTTCCTGGTTCTCTTGTTAGATAAACACGGGAGGAGGAGAGAGGATGTGAGCCAACAGGAAATTACTACAAGTTAAATAAGCTCCAACGTGAACCAATATTAACAAAGCAACCTGCCCTTTAAAATAAAATTGATTTAAGAAAATACTTTTCTTAGGCAAATAAGCTGAATTTCCAAAGGCCCCATGTGCCTGAAATTTGGTCTAAGAGGTCATCTAGACAGTAATTCTATAAACAGTATTTCTTAGCTCTTAGAATTATCGAGGACCCTGAGCACTTCACCACAGTCAGCCGATACTCAGGAGAAACAGGAGACCTGGTTTTAAAATGCGGGCATTTCACGAAGGGCCATTTCACACCCCGTGTGTGACATGTTCGACCCCACGCTGCTGTGAACCGCTTGTTCCTTTGTTGTCGGTAAGAGGTCCTACGTTACGCGGACAGAGCCCAACGTGCATATCGTTCACCTGCGGAGGACATCGGGGTGGTTTCAGGGTTGGGGTTATCATCAACACAGCTGCTGGGAACACCCCTCGGGTGAGGACGCCGGTGTGGGCCTGACGGCCGTGTGGAGCAGCCCGGCAAGCGGCCAGGCGGAGCCCTGGAGCGGCTGCAGCGGACGGCCTCGTGGGCCGCCGCAATGCCTCAGTGCTTGGACCATCTGCCCCGCACACCACGCACTGTGTGCATTTCGTTGTCTATCAGCCATGCACAGATTGGCATCTATGCCAATCATCTGGCCATTTATTTCAAATTTGGGTCGTCTCCTTGACTTTTCAAAGATCTTTCTTTATTCTCCGTCCAGTCCTTTGTCAGACACACGCATCGTCAATCTTCCCAACGAGGTGTCTTGATCAAGTTTTTAATTCTGATGAACTTCAACTGATCCATGTCTTGAATGGTTTGTGTTGTTTGGGTCCTGTTTAAAAAATCATCAATCATTTCTCTTATTTTTCATCTACAGGTTTTATAGTTTTAACTTGTATAAGATCACAGGTTAATTCTTCTGCAGAGTATGAAATAAGGGCGAGGGTTTTGTGTCTCCTGAATGAACAGCCAGCTACTCTGGTAGGATTTGTTAAAAAGACCACCCTTTCTCCATCAGAGTACCTTGGTACCTCCGTCCGAAACCAGCTCAGCACATGTGTGTGGGGCTCCGGCCGTGTGCTGCACTCCATCCCACACGGCTCTGTGGCCGTCCTAACGCCAATACCACTGGCGTGATTATTGCAACTTTCTACTCAGCCTTGAAATAAGCCCGTGTGCCGCCTGTTCAAAATTGTTTTCACTAACACCCTTTGCATTTCCATATAGAATTTAAGATCGACTTGTCACTTTCTTTAAAAAAAAAAAAAGGATTAAAAAATAGGATTCTGACTGGGATTGAACTGGATCTACTGATCAAGTTGGGTAGGTTTAAAATACTGAGTGTGTCACTCCCTAGGACAGGCTAATTCTCTGCGTCTCTGCATCTTTCTCCACCATGTTCTGTATGTTGTGTGCATTGGTCTGGCACATATTTTGCTGCACTCATCCCAAGTATTTCATATTCTTGATGCCACAGCAAATCGTATTTTTAAATTTCGGTTTTCAGCTGTTTGTCGGTATGATGTAGACATGCAACTGATGTGGGGTTACTGACCTTATACCTTCGGACCTTGCTAGGATAAATTATGAGTTTACAGAAACACTTCTGTAGACTTCTCGTGATTTTCTATGTAGACAACCATGTGGTCTGTGAATAAGCAGTTTTATTTCTTTGCCAATCCATATGCCCTTTTATTTTCGTCCAGCTTTAGTGTGCTGACCAGAACTTGTGGTACAATTCTGAACAGTAACGGTGACAGTGAACATTTTAGTCTTGTTTCCAGGCTTCCAGGGAAAACACTTAACCTTTCATCATTAAGTACACTGTTAGCTATAGGCTCTTCCTACATGCCTTTTAGGAGCTTGAGAATGTTCTTTTCCATTCTTAGTTTCCAAGCTGGTTTGTCAGGAATGGGTGCCAAATTTTGTCAAATGCTTTCTATGCATCTACTGAGATGATCGTATGGTTTTTCTTTTACTCTGGAAAGTGACAGTGAATATTCACGTTGTGCACACTTTAATGACCGGTGTGTATTGATTTGTACCTCTTGAACAAACGTTCAATTCCTAAGACAAACCTTGCTTGATCCTAACACTTTCTCCTTTCTATATATGCACAGACTTCATTTGTTAATATTTTCTTAAGGACGTTTATATTTGTGTGAATGAGCAGTCCTGGTCTGTAAGTTCTTTTTCCCCCCTTGTACTGTCTTTATCTGATTTGATGTTCAGGGAAAGTTAGCCTCCAGAATGGGGTAGAAAATTATCCCCCTCTCTCTATTTCCTGCAAGAGTTTATAAAACATTTGAGAATTCATCGGTAATGATATCTGGGCCTAGAGTTTTCTTTGTGAGGCGTTTAACTAGAATTCAGTTTTTTTTTTTTTTTTAAGATTTTATTTATTTATTTGACAGAGAGAAACACAGCCAGAGAGGGAACACAAGCAGGGGGAGTGAGAGAGGGAGAAGCAGGCTTCCCGCCGAGCAGGGAACCCGGTGTGGGACTCGATCCCGGGTCTCCGGGATCATGACCTGAGCTGAAGGCAGTCGCCTAACCAACTGAGCCACCCAGGCGCCCCTAGAATTCAGTTTCTTTATGAGATACAAACTCTCCAGATTTCCTTTTTCCTCATGTACCAGATTTTGTAATTTGTGTCTTTCAGAGAATTCATCCATTCCATATAAGATGTAGAATTTATTGGAATAAAGTCCTTTATACTGAAAAGAATTCCCTTATAACCTTTTTAATGCTTGTGGGGTCCATAGTGATGCCCCATTTTTACCTCTAATATAAGGAATTTGTGTCTCCTTTCTGGTCTTGACCGTTTTGAAGAGAATTTAAACAATTTTATTGAACTTTTCAAAAATTATCACCTAGATTCATGGGTTTCAAGATTTTTCTGGTGCATTTTCTGCTTATTTTTGCTCCTTTTTTTAAAAAAAATTTCTTTTCTTCTATTTACAGTTCAATATGTTTTTCTTTTTCTGGTCTTACAGATAAAGACCATACAATTTAGACTGTTCAAATTAAAATCTATAGATATGATTATGATTTTGAGTTCAGTTACGTGTGTGTGTATTTGCTATATATAAACCTCGTTCACCAATTCTACCTGCTGCTTACCTGATGTTTTACCAATGATTCCCTTGTGGTGAAACTTCACTTAGTTTATCTCACCAACAGTGCGAGAAGAAGGGTCACAGTGTAGGTCTCTAAGTGGACTTCTGTGAGCAGTTCCCTGCACCACTAAGAAAGGGTACTCCCAATTACACTGGTGCGTAATTAATTGTAAGACAGCTCTGGATCTTGGAGACGTTTGCATGTGAAAATGTGCATCCTAGAATCGATGGAATATGATAGATGATCCATACTGCACAGATATAATTATACAGTTTTCGTTTTCTCCTACTTGCTTATCTTGTCTTATTGATGACCAGCACTTCTAATAGTGAAGAAGTACCAGAGAGAATCTTTGCCTTATTCCCAGCCTCAAAGGGAAGGTGTCTCAAGTTTCTCCACCAAGACATGTTTACTGAAGAGCTTGGTGTACCCTCCCCAAGTTAGGTGAGCTGGCTAAGGCCTTTACTTCAACATGGACCTCAACTCCTTCCATATTGCCACCAAAGTGAAAGAAAAGGAGCAATATAAGAATGAGCCCTGGGGATAAAATTACAGCAAAGGAAAGAGGTGGGACACTTGGGTGGCAGAGCTGGTTTCAGCTCAGGTCGTGGTCTCAGGGTTGTGGAGACCGAGCCCTGCATTGGCCCTGCACTTAGGTAGAGCCTGCTTGAGAATCTCTCCCCCTTTCCCTCTTCCCCTCCTGCTCATACTCTCTCTGTCTCAATAAATCAATAAATCTAAAAAAAAAAAAAAAAAAAAGGAGATAGCCACCAGGTAGGTAGGCTGAACCTGTACCAGTGTCAGGCATCCACCCAGGTCTGAATCCTGGCTCTACCAGCTGCTAGCCGTGCAGCCTCCTGTCCTCGTCTTGAAAGCGGGACCAGAGGTGCCCCCTGCCCCGCCCAGGCCCGCAGTGCCAGCTGACCGACTTGATCCATGCGGTGGCACTGATGATGCTGAGATGTGCTGGCTGCTCCTGTTACGGAGATATTAACGCTGCGGCCGAGCAGAAGAACAAGTCAGGCCAGTTGTCGTGACTGAGCAGGAGGGAGAAGGCTGAAACCCGAACCTTGGACGGGGAAAAGCCAGAGAGAAGCCAGCCAACTGCCAGAGCGGAACATCGGAATACAGGGAACCAGGCACCAGGCCACAACCGTGTGTCTGGCGGGCTGGGCAGAGTGCAGAGCCTACCTCTCCTCAACACTGGCCGTGACACTTGCACTGTATATATCCTCCCTCCCTCCCTCCCTCCCTCCCTCCTTAGATTTAATTTATTTAAGAGAGGAAGTGCACGTGAGTGGGGATGGGGGGGCAGAGGCAGAGGGAGAGAGACTCTCAAGCAGACTCTGTCCTGAGTGCGGAACTCTATGCAGGGCTTAATCTCACAACCCTGAGATCATGACCCAAGTCAAAATCGAGAGTCACTTGCTTAACCAACCGTGCCATCCAGGTGCCTCTTGCTTTCTATTTTTCTTAAAGTCTCAGCCAAGATTACATCAGAATTGCCTTTAGAGACATAAACCCCTGCTGGTTTTTGACGATGGGGTTAACCATTTGTTCTCTGTAGTGTTTTCTAAAACACAGCTTCTTTGCTGAAGAACCAATTTCCTGCCTACCATTCAGCGCTCTGTGTGGTAGGAACTCTGAAGCTTCCGTTTAAAAACTGAGTAAAATGGCTCTGCCTTACTTCTAACACTGGAAGGCCGAGACACTCAGGGACCGTCCCAGAGAATGAGGCAGCCGGACACACCGGACTACACCGTCCTACCAGGACTTCGTCATAATGTCCCACTTTGTGTCTTAGGGCTTAGTAGGGGCATGTTGCATCAGGAATCTATTGAAAAGGCCTGCCTCTCTGGAGGTCTTCACCGTAAGGCTGCCCCTGCCACAGGAGGCCCGCACGGAGGAAGTCATTTCCCCCAGACCAGGCCATGTGCTCACACTGCTGTCTGCTGACACACACTGGGCAGGAGAGTATCACAGTGCACACGACAGCTCCTCTAAAGAAAGGCCACAGGCAGAAATCTGCCATATGCTGCTAGCGAAGAGAGCTAAAGGAGCAGGAGAGGCAGGGCTGCTGCCCTCGGACCCCTCCTGACTGCTCCCTGGCTCCCCGACCCCAGACCTGCTCCTCAGGCTGCCACGGGCGGCAACACCAATGCATCCCTCAGGGAATCTGGTCAGCCACGAGCCCCAAACGTGGGGACCCCTGAGGATGGCCGGGAGCAGTGGGGGAGGGGCGAGGAGGCCGGGATGGGGGCGGCGGGAGTGCGAACACTTGGGGCGCAGGTGAGGGCAGGCTGAGGGTGGGTGTTCTGGCTGCGTGCGCCGCTGCCCCCCCTCACCATCCTGGATGGGTACAGAAGGAGGGAGGCAGGGGAGGAAAGGTGCCCCTAGCCTGTACCTGTAGGAAGTAGAGGAGGAAGTTAGAGCGAGGATGACAACAGGGTGACAACGGAGAAAGCCGCGAATGTGAGGAAGAAAGAGGCAGGACACAGGGGGCATGAAGAGCAGAACGGAGAGAATAAGGACGGCAGCCGGTGTGCCGACAGGGGGCACCGCGGGCACGGCGGAGGACAGCAAGAGCCAGAGGCAGGGCTCGGGACTTCCCACCACAGAGACACCAGAAGGACCGAGTGAAAGTCAGAAATCAAAGATATGAAGATGTCAGTCATGGACACTGTCAGATCAGTCCACTATGTCAGACAAAACCACCAAAAGCATGAAAACAGGAAGCACAATTTCACACGAGGAGAGAAAATTTCTTTTCTCTAAAAGAAGGCAGGAAAAGAAAAAAGAAAATCGTGGAAAATTGAAAGTGTGAACCAAGGCGGCGAAAAACAGTTCTGAACTAAAAGTGATGCTCTAACTAGAACAGAGCTGACTTTATCTCTCAAACACAGTGACTCTCGTGTGGGACAGAATTCACTGTGAGACAGCAAATAAAACATGGGAAAGGCTCAAAACCACGGGATTTGAAAAGAAGAGAAATCTGGGCCGGAAGCAGGCTGGGCGGCAGGTGTGACGAGCCGGAGCAGAGCCTGAGAGGAGCCGTGGGGGCCGGGAGGAGCCGCGGGGGCCGGGAGGAGCCGCGGGGGCCGGGAGGAGCCGTGGGGGCCGGGAGGAGCGCTGCACAGAGCGAGCGCGGGAGGCCAGGGGGGACCGCCGCGGCTCCACACACCTGGCGGCAAGGCCCCGGGCCACGGGCGGGTCAGGAGTGAAGACACTGAGACGGGGCGGAGGGGAAGTCAGCGGAGTCGGTAGGACTCGGTGCCAGGACTCACGAGCGGGTGCCCAGGGGCGCAGAGGGCCGATCCGCCCCAGGCCGCCGTGTGCAGGGCTACGAAGGAAGCCTGCAGAGCGGCGGGCCGTCGGCGCTGGGTCCGCTCTGCTCTCGGCCACCCTGCGATGAAGCTGCAGCTCAGGAATGGGAAAAGAGCCTGAAGAGAAGCTCTGAAAACTGAAACTCTTACTCTTAAAACCACTGAGGAGGAAGTATTTTACCACACGCCGCGAACTAGTCAAGCCGGAGGAGGGCGACAGTGCAGGTTTCCGTATCTGGGGTACGACGAACGCTCAGCCTTAGTGCACGTCCTCAGCAAACAAGATTCATACTGAAGAAAGACACGATGCCCCGTAAGGAGCCGGGGGCAACGCCGCAACATGGAGATTGAAGACCCTGCAGGCAGACGCAGTCCAGAGCTGCTCACGGCGTCTCCACGACCCCGGCAGGTCTGGGGAACACCCCGGAATCCCACGACGGGAAGGGGAATCCTCGGGCTGCCACCCCCTATACAAGGTCAGACCCTCACTCTCACCGGCAGCTCCTCCTCCAAGCAAGCCCGGTGCCTGGTTCCCTGCGTTCTGAGGTTCCGCTCTGGCAGTTGGCTGGCTTCTCTGGCTTTTCCCGTCCGGGGTTCGGGTTTCAGCCCTCTCCCTCCTGCTTGGCCTCAGTGCTAACATCTGGGGAGCGGGAGCGGCCAGCACGTCCGAGCATCGTCAGTGCCACCGCACGGATCAACTGGGCCGGCCGGCACCGCGGGCCTGGAGGGACAGGGAGCGCCTCTGCTTTCAGCACGAGGACAGGAGGCTGTACGGCTAGCAGCGGGTAGAGCCGGGATTCAGACCTGGGCAGACGCCTGACACAGGGGCAGGTTCTGCCTGCCCGTCTGGGGACTGCCACTCTCCCTCGCCTCTCTCACGGCACACACAGGCCCAGACTTCCCCCTGGGACAGACCTACATTAATCCTGCGTCACTAACATCGAAACTCCTGGAAATTCCTCACTTTAACTGAAAGGAGGAAAACAAGTTTTCTTGACCTCTATCCAATCCAAAGGAACGTCCATCACCTTCTTTAACCACCACGACTCCAGGCCGTGCAGTAGAGGCAGCACTCTCTCTACGGCGCGTCCCCCAGCACGTCCCGTGGCGCGGAGCCACAATCTTCAGTAGTACACGAATACGCCCAGGGTAAATTCAAGTACAAATAGAAAAAGCCGAGAAAGCATATATTTTAGACCCTTATAGCACACTGATAAACACGGTGAGCAAGGTAATCGCTTCTTCAGGGAACAATATACGTGCTCATTTCAGAATTACTGAGACTGTCAGTTTCTGAAAACAAGAGCGAATGAAACAAAACATGAAGAGAAAATCAGAACACAACATTTGCCAACCACTACTTCATCATCAAATAAGATTCGTAAATACGCTTCCCACCAAATAAGAACATACACATCTCGTACGTGCACAGAAGACTACCGTGTGTGGATAAAGCACACGGTGTTCCCCATAACCATGCCCCTGAAGGTCATCTGCTTCTTCACATCCGGAGAAGGAAGGAGGAACGAGGGAGAAAGGAGGGGGGAAGGAGGGGGGAGGAGGAAAGAAGGAGGGAG
>PITA01026188.1:0-23066 GCA_004023965.1 Spilogale gracilis
CCAGGTACTTCCACTGGCCTCCCCCGAACTGGACCGGCAGCGGAGCCCATCCCTGCATCTGGCCCAGCAGTGTCTTGGACAAGATGGGGGTGGGGGTGGGGGGAATCCTCCTGCTCAGGTTTCCTGGGTAGGGGGTGGGGTGGGAGGGCGGATGGGGGAATCCTCCCGCTCAGGTTAACTGGGAGGGGGGCATCTGGGGGGAACCCTCCTGCTCGGGTTTCCTCGTCTGTAAGATGGGGAGAACACTCCCTCACAGGACTGTCCAGCTTATCTTGCCATGTGATGAGTGTGAAAGCAATGGTTTAAGTTAACAGGACATGGAAGTGGGCCCCAGAAGCAGGTCTGGTAAACAGATGATTAGATGAACAAACACGCGGCAAATAAGGAGAAAAAACATTCCTTCTCCAGCCATCAAACTTCTTGGGGCTTCACCTTGTGATTCATGGATGGCTCTGGAGAGAGAGAGGGCCCTCACCTGCCTGGGCTGAAATAAAAAAGGAGAGCAAAGGGAGGGAGGGAGAGAGCCGAAGGAGGAGGGGGAGGGACAAGCAGTGAAAGGGCACAGAAGTAAAACTAGTCTGGCCCCTCCTGACAGAATTTGTCAAGCTGGTGCCAAAAAAGATCTCTGGAAAATTGTCTTAGAACCACAGAGTCTCAAACTGGAGGGGTCTAACTCCCCAAGATCCTGTGCCTGACCATCTGTGATGTTTTTGGCTAGCATCCACTTGCATGCCTCCATTGACAGAGAGCTCACTACCTACAGAGCTAGGCCTTTCCATCCTAGGAGAGCTCTGCTGGTAAGAAAGCTTGTCTTCCTTCATCTGGAGCTAAAACCTACCTCCCTGTAACTCCCACATGCTGCTCCCACAGCTGCCTCACTGGAGCCCTATGGCCCCCTGGGTGCCTCTTTGGCCTCAACTGAGCGCAGACACTATGTTCCCTATCCCTAAGTTGCTTGCTTCCCCCTTAGCCTGGTCAGACCAGCCCAGGCCTTCAGTTGTGCCCATGTGATTGCCCCCCCAAGCACCATGGTTCTACCCACAAGAGAGAGTGTAGCCAATGCCTCCTATTGAACCCAGGTCCTAAGCTTCTAACATTGCCCAAAGCATCCCAGCCACCTGCAAACTGCCACAAAGAACCACAGCAGCCTGCTTTCCAGTGTGTGGGGGGGGACATCTGCAACACGACAAAGAGAGTCTAATTTATCCACACCCTCCCGCCAACATCCCCTCCCCTGGAGCCCAACAGTCCTCAAATGCTCGCTGGGGGAACAATCAGAACCGTATCTTATTCCAAAGCCCTCAAAGGATTCCAAAGGGACACTCAATCAACATGTTTTACTTTCATTCATGTAAAGTCATAAATTTTAAATGAGATTTCATCAATCCCTTTCAGGCCTAAATGAATAAACCAGTAAATCACATTTCAACAGCCTCTCTCCTCAAATTTCACTCTCCCTCCTTTGAAGACTGTCATGGAAATGTTGTCTTTGCTACTGATCTTGTGGCAGAAAATACCACTTCTTTGACAAAAGAGCCGCCAGCTTTTTTTTTTTTTTTAAAGATTTAATTTATTTGACAGAGAGAAACACAGCCAGAGAGGGAACACAAGCAGGGGGAGTGAGAGAGGGAGAAGCAGGCTTCCCGCCGAGCAGGGAGCCCGATGTGGGACTCGATCCCGGACCTCCAGGATCATGACCTGAGCCGAAGGCAGTTGCCCAACCAACCAAGCCACCCAGGCGCCCCGAGCCGTCAGCTTTTGATGATAAAGTAACATTCACATTTTTATTTATTTTAAAGTTCATATACAGCACATTTACTCCTTGTGGAGTGTGGCTCTTGAGCTTTGACAAAGGCCTACGGTGGTGTGACCACAACCAAGATCTAGAAGATCCAGTCCATCTCAAAAAATGTCCTCAGGCTGCTCTTTGTCGTAGTAATCCGGTTTAAGCATTAACGTATCTGCTTTTAAATGTAAAATGTTTTTATCCATAATAACTCTTCAGAATCAGCCATCATCACCACGGTGATAAGCAATAATGCCACCACCTAATTCTGAGAGCTTGCTGTGGGCTCGGCAGTCCCTCGGCTCCCAGGGATTAACCTGTTCCATCTTTCCAGCAATTTCAGCAGCTGTGGGGCTAGGCAGGGTTACTCAGGTTTAGATGGGTGGGGAAGGCTCTGAGAGGAGGCTCTGGTTCTGAGCTTTGTCCCCGGCCCCTACATGACACTTCCATGTACCCTGCTCCTTTCGTCCTTATACCTACCTACCCTGCTAAGCAGGCGCTTTTATCCCCATCTTACAGGCGAGAAAACCAAGGCTCAGAACAGTGAAGCGCCAGGAGGAGCAGGGACTCGAACCCAGGTATCGTGATTCCATCAACTCTTCACCGAGTTTTAAAGGAAAACATCTGTTGTCTGTATGGACTCCATTCCAGACAAGAAAGAGTTCCTTAGGGACTGTGTCAGGGAGCCCAAGACAATCCCGGGGTTCAGCGATTTGCTAGGAGGACTCAGGCCTCAGCAGTCTGACTCACAGCTGTGATTTATTACCGTGACAGGAGACAAAGCAAACAGCAAAGGGAAAAGTGCCTCACGGGGTAAAGATGGGGAACCCAGGCGCGAGCTTCTGTGCGCTGCTCCCAGCAGATCACACAGGGACACCTTGAATCCCCCAGCAGTGAATGGTGACAGCACGTGTGAAACGCCATCCGCCAGGGAGGCTCACTGGAGACTCTGAGCCCAGGATTTTTGTTGGGGGCAGGTCACCAGGGCCCCCCTGCTCAGCACGTACCAAAATTCCAGGGTCCCGGAAGGCAAGTAGGGGTGCAGCCTAAACCACGGAGTTGGCCCAAACAGCTCACATCAAGAGTCACTCCTATCACTGAGGGAATGGCAGGAACTGTCCCCAGATCCAAGTTCCCAGACACCAGCCAAGGGGCAATCTGGCTCGCAGGCCCTTCTAAGGACACAGTCTCAGGCCTGCTCTGTTTACTCTCTCCTGCCCAGGGAAAAACCCTCCAAACCCCACCCCCAGGGAGCAGCTCTCCTAAAGACCCTATGAAATGGGTGACACATTGTTTACGCTTGCAGGACACTCCCAATCCCACTGTCCCCACGGGCTCATTCAAGTGTGGTGCTGGGATATTCAATGTCATGACTACCACAGACAGGATGCACCCAAGTTCAAATTCTGTCTCTGCCATGCCCCAGTGCTGTGGCTTGATCTCAGTTTCTTCTTCTTTAAAATGGGCACAAATATCTGTTCTTTCTTCTCTTCTCCCCTCTCCATAAACTATTGGGAGGAAGAGCTAGAAAAGACCCCTTGCAAATTCTAAAAGGCCTCCACAGAGAGACAGGAGGACTTGACAGTCTGTGCTACCCCCTCGAAGTCCCCCAGGGCCCTTCCTGGCCCTGGGGGAGCAGGCCTCTGGGTGGGCCCAGCCCCAAGGCTCCAGAGGCCATGCCCACAGCCCTCATTCTGGAGAGCCGGGCACAGTCTCTCACCTCACTATTGCCAGAGCTGCAGTGCTTTCTTTACTACCTGTTTGTGACAAGAGTAATGTGCATTTCAAGAGGGAGCATGGTGCCTGGTGGGCCCAGTCTGTGAATGTTCCAGCTTTGTCCCTCTAGCTCTTTCTTGCTAAACGCTTGTTTGCTTCTGTCCCTGCCAGCAACAGCCTGAGAAAAGCTGGGAGGGCACTGATCCACCCATCAGGGCACAGAAGAGTCACCCACACCTGCATCCACAGAGATAGCGCTGGGGTCCCGGTGCCAACCATGAGAGCCTGGGCGAGCCGTTAACCATTTATTCCTTGCCTGGCAATGAAGACAGTGACTGCTACCCCACATCCTCGAGGTGAAGGGAGAGGACGGATGGGACTGAATTATTAACCATGTGGGTCTGTACGAGTGAGAGGGGCCGACAGTGTTATCATAATGTGTGGCGATCTGTCCCCCCCCAACACGGTCAACTAGATATGTCCTTGACGGCTAGAATGAAAGGTCCTCCCATTCTCCGCCCCCCAAAACACGGTCAACTAGATATGTCCTTGATGGCTAGGATGAAAGATCTTCCCGTTCCCACACCCCCTCCCCCCAACACGGTCAACTAGATATGTCCTTGACGGCTAGAATGAAAGATCTTCCCAAACGCCTCTGAGGTTTCTTTCAAGTTAACGGTGCCCAGGAAAGAAAGAATACCAAAAGTCAACCCGCAGGACCCCATCTGCTTGTACAAAGACGTACACAACCAAAGAGTTTAATCATCAACGCATTGAGCGGCCCTGATAATTTATGCTAATAGTCATGTTCGGGTGTGGAAGGAGAAACAGCTTAAGCCGGCTCCCTGCAGCCTCTGCCTCCCACCCCCTCCCTTGGCATGAAAGGCTTCTGAGCACGAGGCCCCCCTTCTTTGTCCCTCTCACAAAGTGGTGTTCCCAGCCTCTCATGGTTACCTGGTAACACGCGCCTCGCAGAGACTGCGATTTCTAAGGGGACCTGGAATGTCAACGAAGGGAGGTGAATTTTCTAAGATTCAGGATCCCAAGAGCTCACTAAAGCTTCAGCGCCTGGTGCCCTGGTGGGTATTGGCCCGGGACTCTATTCCGACCTAATTTAGCATTCAGAGCACGCTATCAGTCTGCTACCTGCAGGATCCCACCCCCACACCCCCATGTTGGCTAAGGGGCAGGAAGCAACACAGCCGTTTAAAGTAATGACAGTGGCAACAACAACGCTATGCCACTTAACAGCAAAGAAATGAAACCAGTAACTTAGCGCAGAACGAAGCTTCACTCCTCAGCCTGGTGCTCCAGGCTGGCCATGCCCCTGCCCCAAGCTGCTTTGGGTCTCACCCCCTTCCCCAGCCATCCCCCGGGGAGCTGCCTGGCAGACCCGGGGTCACACCCATCACGAGACCCCCCTACCTGCTCTTATCTCCCCATTCCCCTTTCTTCCAAAGAATGTTCTATAAGTCCTTCAAGGTTCCATGCAGACATCTTCCCTTCTGTGAAGCTATCCCTGCTCCTCTCAGGGGCTGCCATCCAGTGCTAAGCAGGGGAGCCAACAATAAGGCAGAAGGGGGATGGATCCGGACCGAAAAACCCTCAAGATTCAAAGGTGGCCAATTTGTAGCACCTTCCTAATCAGGTGGCTGGCAGGCTAGCAGTGTGTGGCTCTGTCTGTAAAGGGTCAGGTAAACCCAGGCTGGGGCCCTACCTAAGCTAGGAGCTAGCCACACAGCTCCCTAGAATTCCCTTCTGTGTGCCTCAGTTTTCCCTTCTATTAAATCAGAGTGAGATCAGGCCAGAGTAGTTGTGAAAATTGAGTAAGAAGATTGGGCACCTGGGTGGCTCAGTTGGTTAAACGACTGCCTTCGGCTCAGGTCATGATCCTGGAGACCTGGGATCGAGCCCCACATCAGGTTCCCTGCTCAGCGGGAAGCCTGCTTCTCCCTTTCTCACTCCCCCTGCTTGTGTTCCCTCTCTGGCTGTGTTTCTCTCTGTCAAATAAATAAAATCTTAAAAAAAAAATTGAGTGAGAAGATGGGAAGCGATAGCAATTTCCAACAGTAAAAATGAATAACTAAAAAAAGTGATTCATATGCGAGAACCGGGTGAGTCTTCATTCAATGTGTTAATCAAAGAATTGCCCTCATTATTAGGGATTTGGGGGAGAATTTCAGAGCATAAGAAAAGTTCAGAATTTAAGGCTCAAAGTGGTTTCCAACTGCCCTTCCGAAGCAAGTGTGAGAACACTTCCCATCCTGTGCAGAACCTGATAAATCTTTACGGAGGTCTCATTCGAGTCAAGTGCCCGCTTACTGAAGGGTAGGTGAGACCCAGGGAGGGGTGATTTTATTAACCATATTGAGGCAGAACAGCTGCTGCTAGGACTCAGCCCATTTCCCTTCCACCAGGGTCCCTGGGGGCATTGTTAAAAGTGTTCCTGCTGGGTCCTCTGAATGAAGGATGGCTTTGGGACAACCCAGAATGAGGTGCCACTGGGGCTGGCTAGGAAAGATGCCCCTGTCCACACTGCATGCTTCACCAGGACACCAGCGTGGGGGCCACACAAGCATTTCAGGACACAAAGAGACGGGACCACAGTGCCCGGGGCTGCGGAAGTTGACACAATTGTGGGTGGGGAAGGAGAGCTGAATTCTAGGGAGGCCTGCTGCCTGTCACTAACGGGATCATTAAAAGCAATTTCTGACTTTCCTTCTTTTTGGCCCTTTGAACATCTTTCCTCACGGGGCCTGTGCCTGGGGTGGGCCTCAGAGCCCATAGATCAGAGTGGAGGGGCTGTCACATTTACTTGTCATTTGGTAATTTTCAGTGAATTAGGGGTATGAGGTTGCCATCTGCCATCTGGCCCGTGCTCTGGTAACCATGGCAACCACCACCTGCCTGACTTAACACTCTCAAGTCCTGTCCTGAAAGAATGCTACAGAGGGCACTGTGGTCCTGAGTGCTGGTCAGGCTTTACTGGTCACCCTGGCTGTGTCCCCTGCCCCCCTGGGACTCAGGCTCATCTGCGCCATAGCAGATTCGGTCTGTATGCCTTCAAGATGGCTTGGTCTGGGGAACAGAATATCACTCTAGGGAGAAGTCATTTGAGACCATCAGCGCCGGTTAGATTCTGGGGACTTGGTCAGCATTTCTTGCATCTCCAGAGTGTGGAGTGAAAGTGCGACTTATCTGGAGACAAAGAAAACTGCCTGTGAATTAACTGCTAGGGAAGGCAGATTGGAAAAAGGAGTGATAGGAACTAGAAAAAGGAAGGGGACAGGACTGTTTAAATGCCACAGGGCAGAAACAAAGATTCCAAGTGGAAGGGACCTCAACTGTGGCTCCACAGGGCTGACGGGGCCCAGAGAGGGGCCAGGACCCGCCCAAAGTCGCCCAGGAGACCAGCAGAAACTCTGGAAGCACCTCCCGGCTCTTTCCTCCACTGGAAGCCACCGGCCAGAGGAATAGTCAACGGAGACTTTCCCCTGCTCTGGGGCTGCCTCAGCCCCCTCAATGGGCAGCACATTGGTTTTGTGTTCCAGGTACGGGAGCCTTCCTCCCCTATCCCTACCAACCCACTGGATCTCCTGCAATTGAGTGTACCAGGAATGCTTGGATGGAAATAATACTAGAAATTACCCAAGGCCTGTCCCTACCCTCAAGGCTTCCCTGTTGGAGCTAAAGTCATTACACTGATGTAGGCATTTAGGTCTAGACTTGGGGCTCCAGGCTGAGGCCAGAACCCCAAGCCAGGCTCCTTGAAACTTTAGGGCCACAAGCTCACTCACCCTCAACCCTCCAGGCAGCACAGATGGGGGCAGCTCCCCAAAACCTGATGGGCCATTAGGATGCTCTTCTGGGCATCCGGATACTGATGTTTTTGGTCTATTTTTGTTTGAGTTTTAAAAAAATCACATACAGGGACACCAGGGTGGCTCAGTTGGTTAAGCAACTGCCTTCGGCTCAGGTCATGATCCCGGAGACCCGGGATCAAGCCCCACATCAGGCTCCCTGCTCGGCGGGAAGCTTACTTCTCCCTTTCTCACTCTCCCTGCTTGTGTTCCCTCTCTAGCTGTGTTTCTCGCTGTCAAATAAATAAAATCTTTAAAAAAAATTAAAAAAATCACATACAGAGGTGGGCAATGACGGCACCCATACTTGCCTTTCCTGGGATGTTAAGGAACCTTAAGTTTCTAGGTACCCAGCAATGAATACATTTCCATTACTTTCCCCGCCGAATCATATGAGCCTTAGACCTGCAAAACCCAGGTCTGGCCCTGATGACACCATCATATTTTCAGAAATTAGGTCCTCAAAGTCTTACCTGTCCTCAGTGGGAGATCCCTCAGGTCCTCCCAGCAGGACCCCAACCCTGGGGTTCTCACCCAGTGATTCCGGAGTCCCTGTCTGGAGCTGCTTCTCCTCCAGCATCTTCACCTTCCCTCCTTCTCCACTCAAACCCCACCCTGGCCTGGCCCTCTGCTGGTCCTGGGGTGTGGCGGGGGGGGGGGGGGGGGCTTACACTCAGTAGGGCACCCCTCCCCCAACTCTCAGTCTGGTGGAGGCATACATGGCAGGCCTACACATAACTGCACGCCTTTCGGTAGTTAAGTACCAAAAGAGACAGTAGGTTCACCAAAATTCTGACCAGCTCAAGGGCTTGTATGTCCATGAGCTTGGTAAGGAAGGGTGAAGGATGTGGATTCCTGTCCCAGTCTTTTTGAGTACCTGGCCAGATAAGAAAAACTGCTTCCGAAGGGGAAACTGAGGTTGTCAATCACGCTGCATGCAGGGATCCCCTGCCCCACATTCCAGAGGGCTGGGGTCCTTCTTTTTTCTCCTTTCCCAGCACCGCGGGGCGAAGGCCAGACTCACCAAATTCGCAGGGGCCATCGCGCGCCTTGTGCAGGTGGCCAGGGTGCGGGCGGGGCGCGTGCCGGGCGCGCAGGCGCAGCGCGCAGATGCTGGGGTAGGAGCGTCCGTCGGAGCCGCAGACCACGCCGCGCTGCGCGCACACACAGAGCCCGGTGCCCTCGGGCGCCGCCCCCGCGGCGCGGCTGGCGCACACCAGGCCAGGGCCACAGCGCGCGCCGGCCCGCCCCCCGCAACTCGCACCCTCGGCGCCCAGGCAGCGCACGCAGCAGCCGCACTCGTCGCGCGCCGCGATCCCGGGCGCGGGGCAGCGCGCGGGCGCCGGGCAGCGTTCGGGCCGGCAGGGACCGCACTCCGGGCGCCGGCCGCCCATGATGCGGAGCCCGAGGCCCGGGGCCAGCGGCGGCAGCAACAGCAGAAGCAGCAGCGGGAAGAGCGAGGGTGAGCGTGGCATGGTCTGCTTCGGGACGGCAGTGGCGCCTCTGCTTCGCGCTGTGCTTCGCGCGAGCCGCACCGCCTCCCCGCCCGCCTCGCGGCCGCTGATTGGCCGGGCGTCCGCCGCGGGGCGCCGCAGGCGGCTGCACAGGCCGGACCAGGGCGGCGGGGTGGGCTCGCGGCTGCCGGGGTTCCCAGCTGGAGTGATGTCCGGAGACCTGCTGTCGTAGACCCAGTGGGCTCTTGGGGAAACAGACCCAGTCGGGGCGGGAACTTGCCCGAGGTCGCGTGGTAGCGCCAGGACGGGGTGGGTGTACGTCCGGTCTTCAGATCCGAGGCTAGCTCCAGATATGCGCCTTGATCGTCCCAGAAGGATGAGCTTAGTAATTTTATTTTGCATTTTCGTTTTCAAAGTTTTATTTTAAATATTTATATTTTAAAAAAGATTTTATTCATTTATTTGGCAGAGGGACAGCGAGAGAGGGAACACAAGCAGGGGGAGTGGGAGAGGGAGAAGCAGGCTTCCCTCTGAGCCAGGAGCCTTGATTCTAGAACGCTGGGATCATGAGCTGAGCTGAAGGCAGATACGTAACGACTGAGCCACCGAGACGCCCTCAAAGTTTTATTTTAAAAAGGAAATATGCGGTTTAAAATTTCAGAGGTTACACATGGATGTAATGATGAAAAGAGTTTCCCTTCCACTTTGTGACCCAGTGTCCCACCCCAGCTTCAGGAGGCCGTTTGTTATCAGATTCTCGTATCTTTGCAGAAATTTTGTACGCCCATTAAGCAGGTATGATTGTATAGCTCCTTCCTTTACACACACACACACACACACACACACACACTAGTGTGCCCTACACATTACTCCACACTGGGTTTTTCCATCTAAGGTATTTCCCATAGTTTCCCTACCTCTTATCGTTTTTAAAATTGGGCTTGTACAAACAATGGAGCGTTTTGTGTGTGTGTTTTTAAGATTTTACTTATTTATTTGACAGAGAGAGAGATCACAAGTAGGCAGAGAGGCAGGCTGAGAGAGAGGAGGAAGTAGGCTCCCCACTGAGCAGAGCCCGATGTGGGCCAGGATCCCAGGACCCTGAGATCATAACCTGAGCACAAGGCAGAGGCTTAACCCACTGAGCCACCCAGGCACCCTGGAGCATTGTTTAGTTGTTTCTTGCCCCCCAATGATGCCCCCCCATGGTCTGTTTCACGGACAAAAGTGGCTATGGTTGTGATGAGATGTGGTGATCTGTTTTGGATTGGCCTCAGACTTTTAAACTTTGCACAGCGTTTAATTGCACAAAAACTGCAATCATTTAGCCAGTTGTTTTGAGTGCTTTTGTTAGTACAAGTAATGCTGTGATGAATGTCCTGCCACACGTCTGTAGTTAGTGGGAGATGGAAAGACATGATAGTCTGTAGCCAGTGATCTATTCACACGGACTTCACCTGTACAGATCCACTTCTATGCAGGTTTCTTTTCTTTTTTTTTTTTAAGATTTTATTTATTTGAAAGAGAGTGTGGAGAGAGCAGAAGCAGGGGGAGCAGCAGAGGGAGAGGGGAAGCAGGCTCCCTACTGATTTTCAGCGATGCAGATGGTTAGGGCCCCTATCCCTTCCTCGTTGTTCCAGGGTCAGCCGTAGTTGGTTTTTCTCAGCCAGGGATGGTTCTGTTTCTCTTGCTCCATCACGTCCCTAATCTGTAGATTCATGGATTCAGTCCTCATTCAGCGAGCTCTGGCAGGACCCGCCACTGCATACCAGGGCTGTGTGGGGCGCCAGAGGCTTAGAGGAGTAAGCCGGGTGCTATGTGCTCAAGAGGGTGACCTCAGCAAGGCAGGTTGGAAGCAATTTCAGTGCCATAAACGTGACTACAGAGAAGTGCTGGGGGAAAGGAGTCCACTTTCTGGGAAATGTGCTCTCTAAACTGAGCCTTGAGGAGCCAGTAGGGGTTTGGAAATGTAGAGCCCTGTAGCTTGGGTCTGTGTTGCTGTCTGACAGACTGACACCTTAAGGGTGGGGAGGAAAGGGATAGTACAGACCCACTGGGGAGCCAGAGGATAAGTCTTTGAGGAAAGTCCCTAGTTCTCTGTTTTTCCCGCTTCAGCATCTTTCCCAGGGCTTCCACCAAATTCAAGGTTAGTGTGGCGGCCTCCGTGCACATTGCCACCTTGTGGACAATATAGGGATTACAGATCTAGAAATGACCTTGCTCCTCATTCATTAGTTCAAGCATTCCTAATATTTCAGATGAACCAATGTACTGGTATAAAGCACTCTTGGTTAGGAGAAGAGAACAGAAATGGGTACAGATCACCACTGTGTGCTCATAGGTATGAGTCTGTCTAAAGCATTGGGGTTCTTGAGGGAGATCAGGGAAGGCTTCACAGAGGTGACATCAGAGCAGGGTCAGGAAAGGAGAAAGGGTCTTTAGAGACCCCTCTGACATCCTCACTTTACAAGGGGTGACTGCAGCACAGAATAGGAAGACACTTGCTCGAACTTACAGAGCCCTGCAGGGCAGAGCTGAGAGGAGGACCAAGGCCTCTGGATATCCCAGCATAGAAACTCCTTTTCCAGTAAGTGGTTTGGCCTTTAGTTAAAATGGGTCCCCATCCTGGTGCTTCAGAAGTGGTCTTTGCAGGGTTGGATCTGCTGCTCTGGTCTGTCCCTGTGCAAGCCCAGCCCAGCCATTTGTCCGAGTCTGCCTTCTGGTGCCATAATCTCATTCTCGGCATTCCATCTAGGAGCAAAACACCAAAATCCTCCCCAAGGAGGACACTGTGCCTAAGCCAGGATCTTGGCCAACATGGGAAGAGGGTCCAAGGTGTGTCCCTAGAGTACCGATCCTCAGGGACTGGCACACTTCTTGGCACACAGGTGCTTTGTTAATATTGGTGACAAGAATGAACGGGTGAGGGCGGGGAAGTAGACGGCACCTGAGAGGTGAGCCAAGAACTCCTGCAGACTTATCCAGAGTTGAATCTAATCTGGGAAGATAAACAGGTCACGAAGGTCACCGAATGCCAGGTTCAGGAGTTTGTCTTCATTCTGCCAGCAGGGGGAGCCAGGCTTGTTTGCGATGGAGAAGGGGCAGGATTGGACAACAGATTTGTTTCATTCTTTTTCAAAGTGAGAAAAATCGTCTGTAGTCAAGGGGTATTCCTGCCCCAGAAAGCTATCATTGCTACCTAATGAAGAAATTACCCTAGCTCATCTGGATATCTGGGTTCTTCTGTTTCTAAATTTAATAATGAAGCCAGCCGTAGGCCTTTGGAGTAAATAGAGGTTGTCCTGTGGTTAGCTCCCAACGCTCAGGAAAGACGCACGGCCTTTGCAATGCCCTGGTGAATTCCCTTCTGGCCTGACACCAGACTCTGAGCCCTACTAAACACACGGCTCCCAGGCAGTAAGCCTGCCTAACTGGGTTCTGGTGCAGCTCCTCATCTCTTTCCTCACTCTCTCATTGCATGGCTCCTGGAAAGAGCTCTCTAATCGAGTGCTATCGGGCTCTATCCAGTGGTTTCATCAGCAACCCGGATGAACTCATCACAAGTGTTCAAATGCCCCAGAACTTCAAAAAGGAATTAATGTGCATTGGAAAGAAATAGCAATACTCAGAAAGGTTTGCATTAAGTTAGAATGGCAGAGAGAAATCAAACGTTGAAATATTCTACAAATGCATGTCTAGTTTTTTGTTTGGATTCAATACTAAAGTGAGAAAGCTTGAGAGAGAGAAGATGAAATCTGTCACACAGGGCTGCCTCCAGGCTCAAAGGGGCCACGTCTGGAGCATCATAGACACTCGGAAACAGGTCATTATTACTGTGGATGAAATTTTGCTGAACTCGGGCACTTTAGCTTTTCTCCCACTTTAAAATGGCTGTCTTCCGAGACTCTCCAGGGCAGTCAGTGGCAATTCAATGATGACATTTCCTTAGTGGTGTGAAGAGAATAACTGTAGAATTTGAGGGAAACCACGATTATAATCCAAGAATTTAAAATAGCCATTTAAAGCCTGGGCAGTGGAGCCTGGAAACACCTGGCAGATGAGAGCTCCCAGAAGAGATAGCATCTCCACGTGTCTGGAGGGAGAAGAGCTTTGCAGGTCTTTTCTCTGAACCATGTGGCACGGAGGCACCAAGAACTGCTTCTTCCAGGGAAGGAGAGGGCCTGGTTTTAGAGGAAACACATTTACAGTGTTTCTGTGTTTCCAGACAGCTGGTAACAGAGCTATGTTGGACCTGACCCTCCTGTGTCTCTTTTTCATTTTCCTTTCATTATTTTCAGTTTTGAGAATAAGCATTTACAAGGCCTCCCCTGTATTCCAGACATTGCATTAAACCAGATCTAGCCGTGGCTTCCAAGTCACCATGATCTACAAGGGATGCTGGGACTTGGACGCAAGGGACTGGGATGTGACTGTCTACTCAGTCAGTGCCCGGCAGAGAGTGGGCACCCCAGAAGGGCTGATGTTCATCGAGCGCTTCCTGTGTGTCGGGAACCCTCCAAAACACTTCACGCGTATTAGGTCATCTCAACCTCAGGTGACCATGCAGCACGTAGACCTTATCTCAGATTAAACTGAAGATTGGAGAGGCAGTCGAGATTAGACAGCTAGTTCACACTCTGAACCACTGGCCCACACTGTTTCTCCATACATGTGGGTCACGTGGCAAATAAAGAAGGCCTCGCAAGTGCCATAGGAGACATGCAGGTCGCACCGGGAGAAACAAGGTTACCCCGTAGTGGCCCGGAGACACTTCATGCCAGACGTTCTGTCTGCAGGTAGGACGTGCCGAACAAGAATGGTGGTGATAAGCAGGAGGGAGACAAGGTGTTCATTGCAGGAGTGCACGGGGACACAGATGGCTTGAACCTGTCAGTTTGGGTGTCTGTCTGCCTGCGGGTCCCTCTCCCACTCCACCGGAGCCGATTAGACCAGGGGTGTTAGGGACTGAATTTTGTTCCCCGACAAACATAGGTTGAAGTCCTAACCCCCAGTACTTCAGACTGTGAATGTATTTGGAGACGGGCCTTCTAATGAAATAGTTAAGTTAAAATGAGGCCATCAGGGTGGGCTCCAATCCGGTCTGATTCGTGTCCTCCTAAGAAGGGGAGATGAGGACATGCACAGAGAGAGAGAGAGAAAGAGAGAGAGAGACCAGGGATGCACATGCACAGTGGACAGGCCACGAGTGGGGTGGGGGGACAGTGAGGAGGCAGGGCTCTGCAAGCCGAAGGTTAGGCCTCCATAGAAACCAACCCTGTGGACACTTTGATCTTGGACTTCCAGCTTCCAGAACTGTGAAAGAATAAACTTCTGTAGCTTAAGCCCCCGCTGGGGGTGGTGTTATGGTGGCCCTTTGTAAAGTAAGACAAGGGCTGTGCACTGGAGCCCGGGATGGAAGGGTGAAGGCTGACCTACGACCTACACCGGGATGAAGATAAACTGGGACAGAGCCTTCCTGTTACAGTGAGAACTGAGGAAGCCCTTCAAAAGAGGGGGTGAACTGTGAGGGCAGAAGTTCAAAGGATACTTGTCAGGACAGTGGTGAGTTGAAGCCACGTGGGAGCAGAAACTATAAAAAAGCAAAAGGACGGCACTGTAGGGAAACTGAAGCAAAACATACCCAAAGGGAGAGAGACAGGAGAATGAGAGAGCCCTCAGGCATGCACAGTCATTCCCAAGAGAGGCTTGACTTTCCAGCGCCTTCCCAGGTTAGGCCCCAGTCCCTGCGGGGGAGTGATAGGAAACCCCCTTAACCCCAGGCACCTGGAAAGCATCACTGCTCCTTGCTCCCTGAAGACCCAGAGGAGCATGGAAGGCTGTTTCAGGATGGATCACAACTCCCGAAGAATGTAATGGGAGCAGGAAACCAGTGGGGAGCAGGCAAGAAGGGAAGGTTGAAGCAACTACACAGAAAGTCTGGAACGCAGGGGCAGGAGAGCATGAGCTGTGCTCCAGAGGTCGCTCGGGATCTCGGGGGTGGTTGGGACAGCAGGCGCTGAGGCCGGTGCAGGGGCACAGCAGTGGGGCCGTGAGGATAAGGACCAGCTGCTACAGCACGGGGACTCCATGGTGTGTAGTGACCTGGACATGAGAGTCGCTAATTTCCTGTTCCAGTAAAGCCTCACGCAGCAGCCCCACGTCTGTCTCCCGGGGTTGATGCAGAGGCCCCGGCTCCTTCCATGTGAGGTGAAGTGAGTGCCCCCCTACACACACAGGTGAAGGGGTGGGTGAGAAGCACCCTGCGGCAGAGTCAATGGAGAGCAAGGGAGGGGAGCAAGGGGCCGCCACTGCCTGCTCCAGGAGTTGAGGAGGGCGGGCACCTGATGGACGGGGACGCCGGGGGTGTCATTCCCATTCAGCTTGGAAGACCATTTGGTATTTGTGGCCACAGTGGGACCAGGAAATCTTCACTTGTTCTCAGCAGCGAGAGAAGTGTGATGGGGCCTGATCGGGGCACCACCACTCCTTAGGTCCCCGTGCCTATCTGATATTTGGAGCTCTGTCCCTCTGTCGGCCACTCAGCTCTTGCTCTGTGTCTCGAGGCCAGACTCCCGAGACAGGTGGTCTGCTGGGCAGAGCGTCCATCCCAGATAATGGGTGGACATCGTTGAGGACCGGCTGTCATGGGCCGAGCAGTTGGTCCCATCAGGGGCCCCCAGGTGCAAAGTCCTGTCACATGAGCCCTGGCAGCGCTCCGGGGTGATTCTCAGGCTTGGCCAGTCCTGGGAGTACACGTCCTTTCCTTAAACCGTCCTTTCCTTACCCTTAGCGTAAAGGACTTGGGCCTCCACGTTCTGTGCCATGTCCCCTAGGGCAACATTTGCTGTGACAAAGAGGCCTGCACCTTGCTGGCTTACGATGGTAGGACTTTATTTCTTGCTCACGGACCAGTGTGCAAGAGCGCAGCTGGTACAGGGAACAGATTCCCCTATGGAATGATTCAAGGACCCAGGCTCCTCTCATCCCATTTCTCTAGGGCCTTGGAGCCCGAAGCCAGCGGATGGGGAAGGAGAAGGTGGAAAAGACACACTTGCTTCTTAACTGTCTTGGCCCAGAAGTGAGCCCTGTCACCTCTGCTCACCTTCCTTAGTGAACCTTAGCCCTGCATCTGTCCCTAGAGGCCAGTGTCTGGGAGTGCGGCTCCAGCTGGACAGGTCTTTCGCAGCAGCAGCCTCACTTTATGGAAAGGGAGCAGGCATCCCGGGACACAGCGAGCCGGTTCTGCTGCGTGGGTGGGGTTCAGTTTTGGACTTGTCTCCAGCCCCTTTTCCCGGCAATGGGTGGCCTTTTCCAAAGAGAATCTTGAAGCCAGTGGTCTTAGTTTCCTAGTTTATTGCCTCGAGGCAGAGTCCTTCTTTATTGCCTATAATAATTTTTATAGCCAAAGAAGCCTTAGCTACCGGGCAAAGTTCTGATAGCTCCGGCCCCCAGGCCCACCCCAGGGGGCTAACTGAGAGAACAAGTGTCCAGGAGAGAGGGAAGAGGAAGGAGCTCCTGCTTGGCAAATGAGAAAGCCGAAGGGGAGGAAGAGCAGAAAAATAGCCAGTTGTCTCTTGAAACAAGGAAGAAGGCCACCTGCCTGCTTTCGTTTCTCTGGTAAATATTTGACTGGATGTTTGCCTTTTCTCTGGGGTTTTTGGGTGCTGTGAAGACACCCAGGCAGAACACCAGAATATCAGAAGCAGTCAGTAGGCAAGAGGCTGGAGAAGCTCGGAGCACAGCCCAGAGAAGCAGACTGCTCACTGGGGCCGCGGGCACCGTTTCCCCACTGAGATGCTTTCCACAAACTCGAGGTGAGTTGTGAGAGCCAGACGGGAGACCAGCCGTGCTGGACAGCCACACATTCTTGGCAACTGTCTTCTTTGATGCTGGTGACTCGTGGAAACTGGCAGGGGGCGTCGGGTTAGCTGGCCTGTAGGCAGGCTGGCGTGCGGGCGGGAAGCACGGGTGGGTTCCTGGATGAGTGAACAGATTCCTGCTTATGTTCAGTTCGGGGCCAGAGGGGACCGGGAAGAGCCCGGCTGTCGTGGTGGAAGAGCCGAGTTGGGCTCCTGGCTCTGCAGTTTCTGGAAAGTCTGAGTGCCTCAGTTTCCTCACTTAGAAATTGGCTGTGATAACCCTGACCCATGTGACCCCCAGCTTGGGGAAGATCACAGGAGGAGAGGATATGAAAGGACTTTGAGACCTGACAATCCGGTCCAGTTGCCAGCAATTAAGAAATCTCGCTCTGATACCAGAACTTAAATATTTAATTTTACATGACCCAAGAACTGAAAGGGCAAGCCCAAAATATGACGGAAAGCAGAACTGTTACTGGTGTCCTAGTGTGTCCGGTTAGGTTGTCAAGGGGCTGCCGTGGAGGGTGAGAGGCAGAGGGGGAGTCGCGGACCGACAGACGCGCAGGGGGTCACTGGGGAAAACAGAGACAGATGTCCCAGCTGTCCACTAGGAAACCTTTCAGAAGCCGGAATGCTGGAAAGCCATTATGTGGAGAAAACTTGTGGGTGTGCCCAGAACCCCAAAATAACCTCTTTTAGGCTTTTCTCTTACCCTAGGACACATCTTGCTAACAGATGCACAAACTAAATGGGGTTAAAGCACCAGTGCTCACACTTTTTGAAGCTCTGACGGCTTGATGGAAATGCTGAGTGTGTCTCTGGGGGAAGGAGCGTGGTGGGGACCCCCTTCCTCCACTGTCCCCACTGCTTCTCTGCCGGCTTGCTGAGAAACAGACGTGGGACACTGTTTTTGCTTCTGGCCTTGGTAAAGGGAATATCCCCTGTGGATTTCTTTTGGTTAGTGGAAATGGACGAAGGAAGGGCTTCTGTAGAAGAGAAGTGGCGTAACGTGAACTTTGGAAAAGCAGGGTGTAGTTGTCCCTGGAGCCCCAGGCATGGGGAACAGAGAGGGCAGGGGGTGGAGAAGGACGTGGGACAGAAAATAGGCCAGAGGGGGGCCTGGAGGATGGGTGGACAGAGAGGGGAGTCAGCTGAGTGCTGGGGGGACAGGAACCGGGAAGCTGGAGGGCTCTCATCTCTTTCTTTTCTCTCCAGCTGGACTCCTTGGGCTGAGAGAGAGCAGGGGAGTGTGGCTGGATGTAGACTTCAGGAAGGTCCCTCTGATCACAGAGAGTACAGGAAGTGTGAGATGGGGCTGGAATTCCACCCTGAATCCAGGTGAGGGCAGCCTAGACTGTGCCGGTGGCCTGGGGAGGGGGGACAGAGACATGTCTGGATTCAGCAGGGATCGGAGAGTCCCCCTGACTGGGCTCTGTCTGGGGGTGAATTGGAGAGCTCGGCTGAATGGGGGGACAGCAGTGCCATTTCTGACATTAGGACTCCTGAGAGGAGCAGGTTGGCAGGGGTATTCTGTTGGGCCACGCTGGACTGGAGTCCCATGGGACATCCAAAATGAGATGACCAGGAGACAGGCAATTGGCTGTATGGTCTGGACTCAGAATAAAAGTCTGGGCTCCACCCAGAGAACGTGACCTGCCCCATGAGGCTGTTGTGCCTTCTGCCCCTGACATTCTTTTGAAGTCAGCCCCATGCTCCCCCGTGGCCTCAAGGGGCCCCTCCCAGTACCTCCTCTTTCTCATGGTCATCACCCCGGACCCAGGCTGGCTTGTCAGGCCCTTCTCGCAGGGCAGGGCTCAGGGCTGAGTGTGGGGCTCAGTATTGTCTGACCAGTGAAGAGTAGGGGTCACTGTTTTCTCATGGAGCCCTTATCAATGTCTTTGTGTGGTTTTAAAGATTTTCTATATTTATTTCTTGGGGTGGGGGGGAGCACAAGCAGGGGGAGCAGCAGGCAGAGAAAGGGGAAGAAGCAGGCTCGGGACTCTATGCGGGACTCGATCCCAGGATCCTGGGATCATGATCCGATCCAAAGGCAGACACTTAACCGACTGAGACACCCAGGCGTCCCCTTAAATGTGTGAGTCTGTTTCCTGTTTAGAAAATAGAAGAAGGGTTCACATCCCAGCTCTGCCGCTCACGAGCGGAGTAACTGTGGGCATTTACTTCCTCTCTCTAAAGCCTCAGTTTTCCCACCCATGAAGTAGGAATAAGAGTCCATACTCCACAGGTTGTAAAAGATTCAGTGAGATAATAACTTTAATGTAGCCCAATGTCTAACATGTGATACACTTTCAACAAACAGTACCTATTATTATTGTTATTAAGTGAGAAGTTAGGAATGGTGGGGAGTAGAAAAATGGGCTCCTTCTTCTTCAGTCACCAATTTGTTTTTTCATGGTAACCCTCTCTGAGCTTTTCAGACATGGGTGAAAAGATCCCTGTACATGCCCACCCAGGCTGACCATTCCTAGCTGTGCAGAGAGCTCAGAGGAAGGGCGGAGGTGAGAGCAGAGGAGACTAAAGAGGATAAAGACGTAGACATGCAGAGAGGGAGAAAATGGAATAAAGACATGAAAGGCCTATTTATGCCTCATCTCTGATCCTCAGAACTTAAAGTTCGAGCCTGTGTTGGAGTCCCCCTGTGGACAAGCGACAGCCTCTCTCTGAACCTCGCTAAGGACTCAGCGAGACCTCAGGCAGGAGTGCACCGTGTGAGCTGTGGAGCGCGTTCTGGCCCGTGGCACCCGTAGCTGGGCACCAGCCAAGGTCCCGCCGGCCCTACGCCCCAGGCACAGAGCTCCCTGTTCCTCACTGGCTGGCTGCCTCTGTCTCTCTGAGCCATTGCTGGAGCCGGGGGCCCCAACCAGGGATGTCCGGCTCATTGGTGCGGTGGCCCCTGTCTCTCGATACTGCTGGTGCCAGCCCAGGACAGCGCCCCAGGGCCCCCCGGGGGGCAGGCTGCTGCTTGGAATCACCCGCAGCTCTGGGAAGCACATCTGGGGAGGCAGCGATGGGGAGGGGGACATGGGCCTCAGTTAGCAATGCACCATCCAGACCCATTCTTTCCTTCTTTCTTCTTCTTCTTCTTCTTCTTTTTTTTTTTTTTTTTTTTAGATTTTATTCCTCCATTTGAGAGTGAGAACGAGAGCGAGAGTGAGAGAGAGAGAGGGTGCGTGCATCATAGGGGGAGGGGGCAGACTCCCCACCGAGCAGGGAGCCCGATGCGGGACTCCATCCAGGGACTCCAGGATCATGACCTGAGCCAAAGGCAGTTGCTTGACCAACTGAGCCTCCCAGGTGCCCCCATTCTTGAACGACCTCGGCAAGTGCTGGCTTCCACCCATTCCACAGATAGGCAACCAAGGCTGCAGGAGGAGAAATGATTAACTCCAGGTTGCGAGGCGTTTGAGCTCAAATCCCAGGCTCTTCCCTCCAGACAAATCTGAGGTCCCACATGAGCATAAAAAGACTCCATTACAGGCCCTTTAAAAGGTGTTACTGACCCAGAGCTGATCATTTTTAACTGTACAGCAAGGTCAAAATGAATGGGAGTAGCCAAAGCAAAAGAAAAGGAAATGGATTTTGGATACAGAAGGGACAGAAGCCCTGGGGGGAAAAATGGAATAAAAACAAGGTGTTTAAATATCTTTCATGATACAGCTTTCCCCTGATTCTCAGAGAGTCACAGAAAGTGACAGAGAAAAACCAACAGGCACTGAGACACAAGCAGATAGAAGACACATAGGACTTTCTGGAAAGGCTGTCAGAGGCAGGCCTGAAGTGGGTAGCAGGGCTGGGAAGAAAACAAGAGATGGTCTGCAAGGTAGGCTGCCCCTGTGGGTTTCAGGATAATCACGGGCTTTAATTTTATTTTGTTTTTAACAATTTAAAGTTTTAAAATTAGAAGTGTACACATTTACACAGAAGAAGAAGGAATAGTACACTGAACCCACCTATTTCCACAACTGAATCCCAGGGCCAGTCCGGTTTTGTGGGCACCCCCACTCGCTCCCTCCCTCCAGACAGCCTGTCATTTCGTCATGTGAGTCAGGTATGAAGGAGTTTGCTTCCCCCCATGGAGCTCCTAAAGCTGTGCGCAAATGACCTGGCACATGAAGTCAACCCCTCACAAGCCCCTGTGCGGGTCTGGTCTTCGTCTGAGAGCGCTCAGGCTGCCGTGGCCACAGGTGCAGAATGTGATATTAAAGAGTCCTAGAATGTGTCAGAAAGTTCTTAGGTGACGGCCCACATCGCCAGGGCTGGAGTCTTGCTGGCTCCCCCACTTACGAGCTGGGGAGACTTGCACAAGCTTTGTGGCCTTTCAGTGACTCTATTTTCTCATCCATGAAATGGCGTGAAAATAGTTCCTCTGTCACAGGACTGTCATGGGGATGAACTTCGCTAAGAAACGTCCAGCCCTTAAAGCATAGCTCAGTGCACAGTGGGCCCCGGAGAGACACCAGCCGTCCCTACACACACTTAGGGAACGGTAGTGAGCACCTGCTGGGGCCACAGGCTAGACCAGGAGCTGGGCTCGTAGAGACAGAAGAGAAGGGCCTCAGCCTCCCAGGAGCTCCCCATCCAGCGGGGGTGCTGATCCAGGAAGAGACACTTGCCAGCAGTCAGCTGTGCCCCAAGCAGTTCAACCTTCTGGATTCACAAGTGATCAGACTGAGACCCGAGAAGCCACGGCACTTAGCAGCAGAGCTGGGTGGCCTTGAAGCAGTCGTTCCTGGCCAGTCCTCTTTACCTGCGGGTCTCAGGAGCCGGCTTGGGAGGGCACTGGGGCTCTTCTGGACAGCACGGAAGTGGGAGGCGGGCCATTGGGTTAGTGTAGGCGGCCACTGTGGCTACTGGTTAACCAGGTGAAGGACTTCAGTCCACTGCATGGTCATGGGGCCTAGGGCAGCGGGGTCCCTGATACCCCCATGTCTAGCAAGAGGCCAGGGGCACCAGGCTGTGCCGTGCAATGGATTGAGAAGGGCTGACTGCAGACCCTCCAAGAGTAGAGGAGCATACGGGGTCTGGTCTGAGGAGGAGGGAACACAGCCAGCAAGAGAACCTTTCCTGCACAGCAGTAGGAAAATCCCTTTTTTGGGCAGAGCTGTGCAAAAGCGGGAACGGGGTGGAGAAGGATGTCAGTTCTCATTGAGCTTGAGGTGGGCACTCGACTCACTGTGTCTAATCACTGGGCAGCCTGGAAGGGAAGCATTAGATCCACTTTCAGGATGAGGAGGAGTAGAAGGCCCAGAGAAGGCACAGCTCACCCACGGTCACACAGCTGCCGAGCAGGGGGAGCTGGGCTGGCTCTCAGGTCTGTCTGGCTTCCCTTCCCTCCAGATCCCGCTGACTCAGTGAGAAGGAAGGGTTGGCTTTGTGGGGGAGAGGATGCCCACCCTTGGAAGTGCCCCAATGAGACGTCTTGGGGAGGGTCCTGGAAGATATTCAAGTATCCAGAGAGGTTGGATTCTAGAGCCTTCCGGTGACTGGGCAGGAGTCTGTGATTCCGCAAGTGGCTGGATGAGAGCATTTTCCGTCTGGGGTGGACGGGACTCCGCTGTGCCAGAGGCAAGCCCACCACACCCAGTGTTGCGCATTTCTCATTGTCCCTCCCTCCCCTTTCTTTCCTTCTTTTTCATCCATTCATTCAGTACCTAATTGGATTTGTTGTGTACCTGTCCCAAGTTGGAAGCTAGGGCTGGGGCTGGGATGGGCGATGCTTGGAGTTTAAAGATGAGTGGTTTCTTGCTTTAGAAAAACTAAGAGTGAGAGCTCAGGCCTGAAGAAGGCACCTGCAATAGGAGATGACGAGTGCCAGGGAGCCATGTGGCTGAGGCGCTGGGGGGTGTCCTTCCTAGGGATGTGCCAAGGGATGGACTCTAGCACCAGGGAGATGAGCCAGAGCCAGGAGGCTGGTGCAATATCCTGAAGGGCAGGCTGATAAGGGCCTGAGCTCAAGAGTTTCCCATGATCTCACCTGCTGTCACATGTCGGAGCAAGATCTGCTGTTTGGGAACCCCTCGGTACAAGGACAGCTGCTCGAGTCAGAAGGCCTGCAGGGGTGGGGGGCCCCTGCTCTCCCGGTCACCTCGTAGTCAGGGTTTTTTTTTTGTTTTTTGTTTTTTGTGTTTTTTTTTAAGGAAATCTTTATTTTTTTTATTATTATTTTTTTATTTTTTATTTTTTTAAAGATTTTATTTATTTGACAGCGAGAAACACAGCGAGAGAGGGAACACAAGCAGGGGGAGTGAGAGAGGGAGAAGCAGGCTTCCCGCCGAGCAGGGAGCCCGATGTGGGACTCGATCCCGGGTCTCCGGGATCATGACCTGAGCCGAAGGCAGTCGCTTAACCAACTGAGCCACCCAGGCGTCCC
>PITA01026189.1:0-23042 GCA_004023965.1 Spilogale gracilis
GTCTAGTGAGCAGTGAGCACATCCAGTCATGGCGCCAGGCACTGGGGACTCATTGGTGAGGCGACAGACCCGTTCCCTGGACCAGAAGGGCTGTGATTAGTGAAAACAGGCATTACAAACTCTTGACAAAGGGAAATTAGGCCACAGTTTTGGTAAACTGTAGAAGAGGAGAGAAACCGGGAACAGAGGGGCTCAGAGACAGGTGGACATCAGCAAGCTTTGTCACAGGATTGTGGGGACCATCTGGGATGGGGAGTCTAACACAAGACAGGGTGAGCACAACAAGTATGCTGAGTGGTGCCATCCTCACCCAGGATGGTGAATTCTCCTGGACCTGCTCCCACATAGGCTTTAATGCCCCACACGTGTTCCTGGATTTTACCTTCAGGAAGCAGGAAAATCATCAGTAAGGTAACATGAGAACTGATTGCTGTTGTGAGGAGATCACCACTATGGAGGCCACATTCTGCAGGAGGAGGGTGTGGTACTCCATAGAGATAACATGCTGGTCTTCATGGGCTGGCTTCCTGCTGAGCTGATCGGCATTCTACGCGGTGTTTGAGGTTTCTTGCGAGCCACTCACAGAATCCAAGGAACACAAATACATTCACAGTTGGTAGGAAGAGCCAGTGATGGTTCTTTTTTGTTTTCATGACCTAGGAGGTTTGGAAGGAGTCTGCTCTGTTGAGATCGTCTCCATCGTCACATCCCGGGAAGACACACATGTAGCTAAAACTCAGTTTGTGTGTCTGTCTGTGTGTGGAGAGGGGAGGTGGTGGACTGGGATGAGTTTGCTTGTGGGGAGGAGGGGGCCCTTCCAGGGCTGGAGAGGGTAGCTCAGCCTGGTTGTCAGCACGTGGAGGGTCAGGTGTAAAGATTGGGTGTCACTGGCATAAGGTGGAGACAGGTGGGCGGGTTTTGTGTAGTGGCGGGGCAGTGGTGGGTAGGTTTTAAGCCATGACAGTAAGGCAATTCGAGTGAGGTCCTGGAGGAGAAGCAAGAGCGGAAGGCTGATGTAGTGGTTCCAACAGGACGTCTCCAGTTTCCCACTGATCCTGACTGCGGTGTGGACAGGTTCATGGAAAGAGGGCTCATGGAAAGAACTGTGTGGAGTCATCGCGATGTGTGATGTAAAAGGCAGTAATGAGTGGAGAGCCCTCCCATGCTCTGCCTTCTGGAGGAGCCAATGGGGCTATCCAGGATGGGTGACCCCAGAGAAGAACAGGGAACATTTATAGACTAAACTGATTCACAGAGGGAACCACCACTTGGCTCCGGACTTGGGTTTGTGGTTTGTTTTCTTCACACACCATCTCTGTTTCTGTGATAGCACTACCTTCTCTCCAGCAAAACCCAAGTCATTCCTGCCTCCTCACTGCCTCTTGCCCCCTAGGTGTTAGCTCTTCTGGATTCTGTCTCCATGTTTTGTGCAAATCACTAGCTAGACACAGTTAATGCTTATTAATTCATCATCAATTGGTGGACACTTGATTATCCCCACTTTTGTCCCTTGTGAGTCCTTCAATGAACATACTTGCCTAAGTGTCTGCTCAATTACCTGGAGGCAATTCTTTTCCACGTCTGTTTTTCATTACAGTAATAAGAGCGCTTAACGTGAGATCTACCCTCTTTAGAGATTTCTCTCAGGACCCTATTGTTCACTCTAGGTGTGGAGTTATATGGGGCTCTCCAGAACAGTCTATCTCGCAGAGCTACAACTTATGCCCAGAAGTGGAATTTCTTGGTGGCATGGTCCTTCCGGGTTCAAGTTTTTAAGGATCAGCCATCTCAATTTCATGTAACTTGCACCCTACAAGTAATGCATTAGGCCTGTGTGCTCATGCCCCCTCCCACAATTGCTAGTACACCCTAACTATTTACATCTCATCTGGAGCCCTGGAACTTCAGTCCTGTGGTTTCACTGAAACGGGCCAGGAGAAATAGAAATAATCATTCCACATAAAATACAAGCAACCTGGGTGTACTTTGGGGCTACCAGAGAGGCACTATGCATCCTATATTGATTTGTACTGTTTGGTGACATTGTTCTGCATGTTCAGCCCCATCAGGCACCTCACACTGGCACTCTGAAGTCACTATGAAGGGAGGAGTTATACTAGAGATACTGGCCAAACCATGAACCACTATTTTGCACAGGGTTCTCGGAGGCAGCACAGACCAGCCCATCTGGTGGAAGTGAAGGGCTGGTGGGTACATGGAGAATGTTGGGGCATCTCATGGATTCATCTCTTTCAGGCTGCATCTTCTGATGCAAGTCATGATTCATTAAAACAGTCTGCATTATCTGAAGAGATGGAGACCCCTTCATGTACCTCAAGGTGTATGGTGATTAGAAGGGAAGAAAATGTGTTACTTGAAATTGTACCAGAGCATGGCAGTGTATGGAGATGTGGACTGAAGTCTGCCATGTGGGTATAAGCTGGGTGCGGGAAGATGAGAGCCAGTGAAGACAATTCAACAATGGTTGGGAAGGGGAGTCCACAATTTAATGGTAGAAGAGTGTATACGTTGTCCTTGCACTGGGAGCCAGGAGTCCACCTCCTCCTCACAATGACCTGCAGGCAGTTCACAAGGCACGTACCCCATGTGCTCTTCCAGAATCTTCTGGGCACACAAGATGTATTTCCCAGGCTCTGCTATTCTGATCATTGCATTGTTCTCTCTTGTGTTTACCTCCTGGCTGCATCTTGGGCTCTTCTCTCACTGTACCAAGCCTGAAAGAGGAGAATCCCGAGGAACACCAGGATCCCAGCAGCCATGCCCATGCGAATGAGATTCTCCACTGTGTAATCTGGGGTGTGGGAAGGTAAGAATTAAGGTCAGAGAGGTCACAGATGTCAGGGCAGATGAAAATCACCCAGGATCCTGGATGTCCACCCAGGGCACCCACCTCCCTTGACCGCACTTAACCGTCCATGCCATCCCCATAACTGAACCTTTCCCCTAATCTCCAGTGTGGTGTCTGCTTTGTTCTGTGATGGGCTGATGGTGTCAGTGCTTCTGAGAACCATAAAACTATGGGGGAAAATGAGGTGCTGATGGGACTCAAACTTGTCCCCTGGGCTGTGTATTCTTGTACCTCCCTGATTTCTTGTGATGTAACTAATACGGAGTCCCAAATGAACCGTTTCTCTGTTATAGAAGGATCACCTCTGTTATCATTGGATTCTTTCTGTCTCCTTGTGTTTTAGGAATTGAGACTTTGCTTCTGAGTCCCACTGAGCTGAGTCTTCCTGTGTCCACTAGCTCAGAAATTCAGTGTGTAAAATCATCTTTCAATATAGAAATACTTGAGGTTTTCAATTTCTGTGTTCATTCTGAACACAGAAGCTACCTCTCATGGATAGAAGAACTTGCACTTTTCAACAATTGAGGACCCAGTGTTCATGAATGAGGGCTTGGTCATAAATACAATGGAAATTGAGAGAGAATGCAAGAATTCAATGCATACCATAGAAGTCTGTTAGTTATTTGAACTATCCTAGGTAGGATATCTCCATCACCACCACCATCATAATCACCAGCATCATCATCATCTTCACCACCATAATCATTACCACCCTAATATCATCACCACAACTATCATCATCATCACTGTCCTCCTCCTCCTCATCTCTATCTCTGTCTGTCAGTCATAAAGAACTCCAAAAACTGCCAAAAGATTTCAAGAAAGAACACCAGTTATTTGATCTTTATCTTCAAAGACAATCTCTCCTACCTCAAACCCTTAAGGAACAGAGAAAATCAGTGTTGTTATAAAACTGGTGAACACAAAATTAGATAATCCTGCAAACCTAATTTAATCTGTTTTCACATAAAAAACAAAAATAAAAAAGTATAGATGAATTCTAATTATTAAGCTCCACGTGAAAATTTCAATATGCTTTTATAATTCAGAAAGTATGGATGAAGAATACACATCATTTGGTCAGTTAATATCCAAATGTTTGATACCAAGAAGTGTTTTAAATGTATCTCACCAGGGCTATAAAATTCAAAGAATAAGTCAGGAAATGTATAATCCCTGAAAGAATTCTATTCTTAATTTGTATTAAGAAATAATAATTTGGGGAGAGGAGCAAGATGGCGGAGGAGGAGACTTAGATGTCATCGGGTCCCAGGAGTCCAGCTGGATGGTTATCAAACCAGTCAGAATATCTACAGACTAAACAGGAGAGCGAAGAAGAGCGGCAATTCTAGGAACAGAAAAGTGACCACTTTCTGGAAGGTAGGATGCACGGAGAAGTGACTTGAAGGCGACATTTGGGAGGACAGACCACGGGGGGGAGGGGCCGGCTCCCGGGCAGCAGTAGAGCCACGGAGCACAAAATCAGAACCTTTAGAAGTCTGCTCCACTGAGGGACATTGCTCCAGAGGCTGATTGGGGGGGTGAAGCCCTCGCTGGGACAGTGTGGTCTCAGGACCTGTGGGGTCACAGAAGGACCTGGGGTGCCTGAGCAGGGCAGGGCGGAGCTCCCAGGTATCAGCTCAGGGAAGCTGGCTGCATAAGACGGAGCTGAGGAGGGGGCTCTCATTTCAGGCTTACCTTAAACCTTGATCTGAGGCACAGTCAGGACACTGCTCTTCCAGCAGGGACCCCACAGGTGGCAGATCCGGGGAGACCCCCTCCTTCCTCCACCAGGAGGGGCAGCGCAGGAGCGCGCTGTGCAAATCTGCTGGGTTTGGAGACCAAACGGGGCCGTGCGACAGAGAGAGAAACGCTGGGTCACAGGCTGGGTGACCCAGAGTATGGTTGGAGACCAGGGAGATAGGCGTAACTGATGGCTTTTCTCTGGGGGCGCACTGAGGAGTGGGGCCCGAACTCTCAGCTCCCCTGGGCCGGATACTGAAAGGCCACCAACTTAATTCCCAGCCTCCATAGCTGAAGGGAAAGCACTCAGGGAACAAAAGCTGGTGGGAACGAACCTGCGCAGATTGCTTAGCCTGGCCGCTGGCAAGGGCGGGGCTGTTCCGCCTCCAGGCAAAGACACTTGAGAATCACTGCAACAGGTTCCTCCCCCAGAAGATCATTGAGAACATCCAGCCAAGACCAAGTTCACCAATCGATGAGAACTGTGGGGAATGCACCACAGAGAATTCATGGCTTTTCCCCCATAATTTGGTCTTTCAAAGTTAAAATTTTTTAATTTTATTTTTTCTTATTCTATGTTTAAATTTTTTTCTTTCCTATTTTAATTTTAATTTAATTTAATTAATTTATTTTTTAAAGATTTTATTTATTTGACAGAGAGGAACACAGCCAGAGAGGGAACACAAGCAGGGGGAGTGAGAGAGGGAGAAGCAGGCTTCCCGCCGAGCAGGGAGCCTGATGTGGGACTCGATCCCAGGTGTCTGGGATCATGACCTGAGCCAAAGGCAGTCACTTAACCAACTGAGCCACCCAGGCGCCCCTTAATTTTAATTTTAAATATTTTATCTTATCAATACCTTTTTTTAAAAAATCTTTTTCAATTTTTATTATTTTAGTCATATTCTAGCCCTTCATTGTATTTAAGCTTATTTTTTGTATACATATAGGTTTTTCTTTTTTTTTAAGATTTTATTTATTTGACAGAGAGAAACACAGCTAGAGAGAGAACACAAGCAGGGGGAGTGAGAGAGGGAGAATCAGGCTTCCCACCGAGCAGGCAGCCCAAAGTGGGACTTGATCCCGGGTCTCCAGGATCATGACCTGAGCCGAAGGCAGTCGCTTAACCAACTGAGCCACCCAGGCACCCCTCTTTCTTTTTTTAAAAAAGATTTTATTTATTTATTTTATATATAGAGAGATTACAAGTAGGCAGAGAGGCTGCAGAGAGAGGAGGAATCAGGCTGCCTGCTGAGCAGAGAGCCCAATGTGGGCCTTGATCCCAGGACCCTGTGATCATGGCCTGAGCCGAAGGCAGAGGCTTTAACCCACTGAGCCACCAGGCACCCTTTTCTTTTTTTCTTTTAAAGATTTTATTTATTTGACAGAAACACAGCCAGAGGGAACACAAGCAGGAGTGAGAAAGAGAGAGAAGCAGGCTTCCTGTCGAGCAGGGGGCCTGATATGGGGCTCAATTCTAGGACTCTGGGATCATGACCTGAGCCAAAGGCAGACATTTAACAACTAAGCCACCCAGCTACCCCTAGGCTTTTCTTTCTTTAAATCTTTGGGACATAGTTTCTTCTAATAGATAAAAATATACTCTAAATCTAGCACATGGCTTTGTTCTTGTCTCCAGCCTCATCACATTCTTTCCTCTTTTTCAACCAACTTCTTATCAATTCCTTTTTTAGAATATTTTTAAAATTTCATTTTTACAGTATATTCCATCCATTCATCATGTATAACCTTATTTTTGTACATATATGTTTTTCTTTCTTTAAAGTTTTGGGAGGCAATTTCTTCTAACAGACCAAAATACACCCAAAATCAAGTGGGTGGCTCTATTATAGTCACCAGTTGAATTGTATATACAGAGAAACACAGACAGAGATAGAGATATAGATTCTTTTTTCCCTTTCTTCTCCCCCTGGTTTTAGGATCTCTTCTGATTTGGTTAGTGTTTATTTTTCTGGTGTCATTGCTATCTTTTTAGTATTTTATTCTCACATTCATCTATTCTTTTTTTTTTTAAAGATTTTATTTGTTTGACAGAGAGAAACACAACCAGACAGGGAACACAAGCAGGGGGAGTGAGAGAGGGAGAAGAAGGTCTCCTACCGAGCAGGCAGCCCGACATGGGGCTCGATCCTGGACTCTGGGACCATGACCTGAGCTGAAGGCAGAGGCCTAACTACTGAGCCACCCAGGCACACCTCACATTCATCTATTCTTATCTGGCTAAAATGACGAAGTGGAAAAACTCACATCAAAAAAAGAACAAGAGGCAGTACCAATGGCTGGGGACCTAATCAATAGGGACATTAGGAATATGTCAGAACTACAGATCAGAATGATGATTATCAAGGTGCTAGCTGGGCTCAAAAAAACCATGGGAAATACTAGAGAATCCCTTTCTGGAGAAATAAAATCCCTTTTGGAGCAATAAAAGAATTAAAATCTAACCAAGTTGAAATACAAAAAGCTACTAGGTGCAATAAAAAATGGAGGCTCTTACTGCTAGGATAAATGAGGCAGAAGAGAGAATTAATGATATAGAAGACCAAGTGATGGAAAATAAAGAATCTGAGAAAAAGAGAGACAACTACTGGACCACAAGGGGAGAATTCAAGAGTTCAGTGATACCATAAAATGAAACAATATTAGAATAATTGGGATTTCAGAAGAAGAAGAAAGAGAGAGGGGGCAGAGGTATATTGGAACAAATTACAGCAGAGAATTTCCCTAATTTGGTGAAGAGAACAAGCATCAAAACACAGGAGGCACAGAAACCCCCTCAAAAATCAGTAAAAACAGGTTCACACGCTGTTATCTAACAGTAAAACTTACAAATCTCAGTGACAAAGAGAAAATCCTGAAAGCAGCTCAGGAGAAGAGATCTGTCACATACAATGGCAGAAATAATAGATTGGCAGCAGACCTATCCACAGAGACCTGGCAGGCCAGAAAGGACTGGCATGATATAGTCAGAGCACTAAATGAGAAAAATGTGCAGCCAACAATACTATATCCAGCTAGACTGTCATTGAAAAATAGGAGAGATAAAAAGCTTCCAAGTCCCTCAGTTTGTTTCTGTGTCCAAAGTCTCTGTTGTTTCATTTCTCTCCCTGGACTTGGAGGGAGAGGGGTGGAGGGATGGGAGAGCCTGGTGGTGGGTACTGGGGGCACCTAATGCGTGGAGCACTGGGTGTGGGGAATGGGGAATGAATCTTGGAACACTGGGAAAAAAATTTAAGTAACAATTAAAAAAAAAAGCTTCCAGAACAAATAAAAACTAAAAGAATTTGCAAACACCAAACTAGTCCTGCAGGAAATATTGGAAGGGGTCCTCTAAGCAGAGAGCAAGACTAAAAGTAACAGGCCAGAAAGGAACAGAGACAATATACAGTAACAGTCATCTTATAGGCAATATAATTGTACTAAGTTCATATCTTTCAAGTTACCCTGAATGTAAATGGGCTAAATGCCCCAATCAAAAGACACAGGGTTTCAGAATGGATAAAAAAAAACAAGACCCATTGATATGCCATCTCCAAGAAACTCATTTTAGACCCAAAGACACCTCCAGATTGAAAGTGAGGGGGTGGAAAACAACTTACCATGCTAATGGACATCAAAAGAAAGCTAAATCAAACAAATTAGATTTTAAGCCAAGGACTATAATAAGAGATGAGGAAGGACACAATGTCATACTTAAAGGGTCTGTCCAACAAGATGATCTAACAATTTCAAATATCTAGGCCCCTAACATGGGAGTATCCAATTATATAAACCAATTAATAACTAAATCAAAGAAACACATTGACAATAATACAATAATCGTAGGGGACTTTAACATCCCCCTCACTGAAATGGACAGATCATCTAAGCAAAAGATCAACAAGGAAATAAAGGTTTAAATGATACACTAGACCAGATGGACATCACAGATATATTCAGAACATTCCATCTCAAAGCAACAGAATACACATCTTCTCTAGTGCACGTGGAACATTCTCCAGAATAGATTACATCCTAGGTCACAAATAAGGTCTCAACAGGTACCAAAAGACTGGGATCATTCCCTGCATATTTTCAGACCACAATGTTTTGAATCTAGAAGTTAACCACAAGAGGAAAGTTGGAAAGAACTCAAATACATGGAAGCTAAAGAGTATCCTACTAAAGAATGAATGAGTCAATCATGAAATTAAAGAAGAATTTAAAAATTCATGGAAACAAATGAAAATGAAAACACAACTGTTCAAAATCTTTGGGACACAGCAAAAGCGGTCCTGAGAGGAAAGTATATAGCAATACAAGCCTTTCTCGAAAAACAAGAAAGGTCTCAAGTATACAACCTAACCCTACACTTAAAGGAGCTGGAGAAAGAAAAGCAAAGAAAGCCTAAATCTAGCAGGAGAAGAGAAATAATAAAGATTAGAGTATAAATCAATGAAATAGAAACCAAAAGAACAGGGGAACAAATCAACAGAATTAGGATCTGGTTCTTTGAAAGAATGAACAAGATTGATAAACACCTGGCCAGACTTATCAAAAAGAAAAAAGACCCAAATTAATAAAATAATAATGAAAGAGGAGAGATCACAACCTACACCAAAGAAATACAAAAAATTATAAGAACATATTATGAGCAACTATACCCGGCAAATTTGACAATCTGGAAGAAATGGATGCATTCCTAGAGACATATAAACTACCAAAACTGAAGCTGGAAGAAATGGAAAACCTGAACAGACCCATAATCAGTAAGGAGATTGAAGCAGTCATCAAAAATCTCCTAAAAAACAAGAGTCTAGAGCCAGAGGCCTTCCCAGGGGGAATTCTACCAAACATTTAAAGAAGAATTAATACCTATTCTCCCAAAATTGTTCCAAAAAATAGAAATGGAAGGAAAACTTCCAAACTCATTTTATGAGGCCAGCCTTACCTCAATCCCAAAACCAAAGATCCCATCAAAAAGGAGAATTATAGACCAATATTGTTGATGAAAATAGATGCAAAAATTCTCACCAAAATACTAGCCAATAGGATCCAACAGTACATTAAAAGGATTATTCACCACGACTAAGTGGGATTTATTCCTGGGCTGCAAGATTGGATCAACATCTGCAAATCCATCAATGTGATACAGTACCTTAATAAAAGAAAGAACAAGAACCATACGATCCTCTCAATAGATGCTGAAAAAGCATTTGACAAAGGACAGCATCCTTTCTTGATCAAAACTCTTCACAGCGTAGGGATAGAGGGTACAGACTTCAATATTATAAAAGCCACCTATGAAAAACCCACAGTAGGGGTGCCTGGGTGGCTCAGTTGGTTAAGCGACTGCCTTCGGCTCAGGTCATGATCCCAGAGACCCAGAATCAAGCCCTGCATTTGGTTACCTTCTCAGCGGGAAGCCTGCTTCTCCCTCCCTCACTCCCCCTGCTTGTGTTCCCTCTCTGGCTATGTTTCTCTCTGTCAAATAAATAAAATATTTTTTTAAAAAAGAAAAACCCACAGTAAATATCATTCTCAATGGGAAAAACTGAGAGCTTTCTCTCTAAGGTCAGGAACATGGTAGGGCTATCCACTATCACCACAGCTATTCAACATAGTACTAGAAGTGCTAGCCTCAGCAATCAGACAACAAAAGGAAATAAAAGGCATCCAAATTGGCACAGAAGAATTCAAACTCTCACTCTTTGCAGATGATATGATACTCTATGTGGAAAACCCCAAAGACTCCACTCCAAAACTGTTAGAACTCATACAGGAATTCAGTAAAGTTTCAGGATATAAAATCAATGCTCAGAAATCAGTTGCATTTCTATACACCAACCGCAAGACAGAAGAAAGAGAAATTAAAGAGTTGATCCCATTTACAATTGCACCCAGAACCATAAAATACCTAGGAATAAACCGAACCAAAAAAGGCAAAGAATCTGTACTCAGAAAACTATAAAGTACTCATGAAAGAAATTGAGGAAGACACAAAGAAATGGAAAAATGTTGAAACTCATGGATTGGAAGAACAAATATTGTGAAAATGTCTATGCCACCTAAAGCAATCTACACATTTAATGCAATCCCTATCAAAAATACCATCAATTTTTTTTTACAAAGAAATGGAACAAATAATCCTAAAATTTATATGGAACCAGAAAAGACCCCAAATAGCCAGAGGAATGTTGAAAACAAAACCCAAAGTTGATGGCATCACAATTCCAGACTTCAAGCTCTATTACAAAGCTGTCATTATCAAGACAGTATGGTCTGGGCACAAAAACAGACACATAGATCAATGGAACAGAATAGACAGCCCAGAAATGGACCCTCAACTCTATGGTCAACTCATCTTCGATGAAGCAGAAAAGAATGCCCAATGGAAAAAAGATAGTCTTTTCAACAAATGGTGTTGGGAAAATTGGACAGCCACATGCAGAAAAATAAAACTGGACTATTTCCCTACCCCACACGCAAAAATAGACTTAAAATGGATGAAAGACCTCAATGTGAGACAGGAATCCATCAAAATCCTTGAGGAGAACACAGGGAGCAACCTCTCTGACCTCAGCCACAGCAACTTCTTCCTAGAAACATCACCAAAGGCAAGGGGAGCAAGGAAAAAAAATGAACTACTGTGACTTCATCAAGATCAAAAGCTTTTGTACAGCAAAGGAAACAGTCACCAAAACCAAAAGAGAACCGACAGAATAGGAGAAGGTATTTTCAAATGACATATCAGATAAAGGGCTAATATCCAAAATCTATAAAGAACTTAATCAAATTCAACACTCAAAGAATAAATAATCCAATCAAGAAATGGGCAGAAGCCATCAGAGACATTTCCCCAGAGAAGACATCCAAATGGCCAACAGACACATTAAAAAGTTCTCAACATCCCTCAGCATCAGGGAAATACAAATCGAAACCACAGTGAGATACCACCTCACACCAGTCAGAACGGCTAAAATTAACAAGTCAGAAAATGACAGATGTTGGCGAGGATGCAGGGAAAGGGCAACCCTCCTCCACTGTTGGTGGGAATGCAAGCTGGTGCAGCCACTCTGGAAAACAGTATGGAGATTCCTCAAAAAGTTGAAAGTAGAGCTACCCTACAACCCAGCAATTGCACTACTGGGTATTTACCCTTAAGATACACATATAGTGATCCGAAGGGGCACATGCACCCAAATGTTCATAGCAGCAATGTCCACAATAGCCAAACAATGGAAATAACCTAGATGTCTATCAACAGGTGAATGGATAAAGAAGATGTGGTGTGTGTGTGTATATATATATATATATATATATAGTATTATATTATGGAATATTATATATTATATATATACATACACAATGGAATATTATGCAGCCATCAAAAAGAGTGAAAGATTGCCATTTGCAATGACATGGATGAGCCAGAGGGTGTTATGCTGAGCAAAATAAGTCAATCAGAGAAAGACAATTATCATATGATCTCTCTGATACGAAGAATTTGAGAGGCAGGGTGGGGGGTTACAGGGGGTAAGTTGGGGAAAAAAAATTAAACAAGATGGGACCTGGGAGGGAGACAAACTATAAGAGACTCTTAATCTCAGGAAACAAACTGAGGGTTGCTAAGGGGTGGGAGGGGAGGGATAGGATAGCTGGTTTATGGAAAAAATAAAAACAGAAAAAAAAGGAAAGAATAATTTTTCCCCTAATAAAACCTGAATGTAATAGAGAAATGGGCTAAAATAGACAGGTTAGTATTGCTATATACATAAAAATGCAGATTTTTAAAATGTGTTTCACTTATAATAATTAAATAATTTCGGCTATCAGTTAAGATGTGTTCTTAAAGCAACACTTAGGTTCATGTTAACAACTTACTTTGTCATCATTATCATAAAGTATTTGCTGCAAATAATGTGCACAATTTGGAAATAAAGAGGTAAGTTTCAATTTTTTTGAGGTTGATATAATGATTATCAGTAAATCAAAGGAAATCAATTGTAAAGCCCCTGAAAGGCAGAGTATCTGTACAAAGTTAATAGAATATAAAATTAGTACAACCAAACCAGTGTCACTGTTATATATACTTAATTATTCTTTGGAAAGTATAAAGAAATTTTAAAAATCATACTTACAAATGAATAAAAATTGAACAATTTTTAACATTTGAGTGTAGACAATTTGATTTTAAAAACTTCAGAATACACCTGAGTCATTTATTAAGCTCATTTCTAAGCATGTTTTGTAAAAAAAAAAAACCCAACTCTATAACCACAAATTGCTCTCTATGATGAATATATACATTTCATCTAATCCCCATGAAATTGGAGAATTTTTAAAGTCATAAACCCTCATAACGTAAATTTGTAATTTCTATCTGCAAGGATCGCTTTAAAAGTTCTGAGAAGCAGGCACAGGGACACTAGACAGTTTTGCACACGCAATGCAAAGTGGGCACGAATTATACACGGCACGAGTTGCCGCATCTCTGGGGACTCCCGAGCTCCCTGCTGGAACCCACCTTGGTCTCAGGTGTGTACCCAGCGGCATGCAGGCCCCCAGGTGAGCACAGGGGGAGGTAGAGAGGCCCCCACGTGTGAGCTCCACGTGCGTCCTCAGAAAATGATCTGAGCATCTCCAGACCTAAGGTGAGAGGGCTCAGCGGCCTCCTCAGGTGTGGGTGAGGGGCTCCAAACCCAGGGTCTCTTGGAAATGGGAAATAAGAGCTGCCAAAGAGGTGTCTGTCTGTCTTCTGCAATGTCCCAGGCTCCAAGACAGGCCTGGACCCCAGGCACTGCAAACCTGCCCCTTTCCTCTCTCCCACGCATTCTCCAAACCTGGCTGGGGGCCTAGGAGTTGTGGTTCGCTGACAAGCGACAGGTGGTTTTTAGGAGAAAATTGCACAGTTTTGTGTGGGATGAGGAGGGGTGAGATGCTAAATCAATGGGGATTTCCTAATCTCTGATTTCCTAATCTCTTCCTCCTCTGCTGAGACCCGGGTTGGACAGGCGGAATCACATGCACCTGCGTCCCCCTGGGCTTCCCACCCCTTCCGGGATCCTGGGAGAAGCAGGGCAGTGGAGGTCGGAAATGAGGTCCCTGCAGCAACCCCCCATTCCCCTTTACAGAGGGGGCACGCCTTTCTCAGAAGCTCCACCTCCCCAGAGAAAGGAGCTCCCGCAGACCCGGTCCCAGAAAGCATTCCGGGGTGGTGGCCATAGCGCAGCTTCTGAGAGGGAGACACCAGGAGATCAGAGGGTGGGGTCTCTGTCTCATCACCTGTCTGACTTTATTTCTTCTGGGCATCGTGGAATCTAGTTCCCTGCCTCTCCGTCCTTAGTCCTGCCCTAGACTTCCAGGATCGGGCTTCCGGGGGCAGGAGGTCCCGCCCATTTCTACGCCCTCCTGGTTGGACCCTCCTCAGTGCAACTGCCCCTCTGTGAACCCTGTATGGGATCCTGTCTCAGACTTCCCTGGACGCGGGGCACGGAGCGGACCTGTTCTGCTCGGAGAGGACAGGGACAATAGGGACTCCTCACCTAGGAGCAGGGACCTGCCCCAAATCACAATCTCAGGGAGCACTGGGACACCCCCCCTTGGTGAGTCCCACCCCATAATGCAAAGACAGGGAGGTGAGGAGGCAGGCGCCTGAGCTCCCCGCTCACTCTACCAGGCTGCTGCTCCCTCTGGCTGGGTCTCCAGCTTCTCCCTCTGCCGTGACCCCCTGGACAGAACCTTATGACTCAGCAGCTCTTGACCCTGGTCCTGGGGTGGGTCCGGCAGTGGGGGCTGGATCTCTAGAGGACACTGGACAGTAGCTGGGTGGTGTCTGGAGCTTCTCCTACAGAGGCTGTCTCTGCTCCCACTCTTCTCCCTGAGGCCCATCCTCAGAGACATGCACTGTCAGCCCCCCTGACGCACAAGATCGTTTTTGAGTATTTCAGGGGGAATTAGATCCTCTGAGGGGCTCCCAGAACTGACCTGGTGTGGTGTGCGCTCCTTTGGAGCAAACAGGCTCCAGGGTCACCCCGGTGTCAAGTGGTCCTGTGGATGTGGGGTTGGGGCTGACCTAGGAGTCCCCATCTCATTCAAACTTCTATTCTAGCCCCGTGGACTCCCCAAGACCTTCTGGCAGCCCACCTATCACCTTTAGCCCAAGGAAAGGGCCAAAAGGTGGGCAGGGGTGGAGGGCTTCTGTTAGCGTCCTTTTGAGCTGAAGGGCAGATCTCCCTTTGAGTGACCCTCCCTTGGAGCTCCTCCCTCCCATCCCAGCCCAGGTAACAGAGCCCTGAATAGATCATGAGGACACAGAAGGGACAGGATTGGGCTCCTCACCTGAGACCAGCAGCTCAAGGGGATCACTGGGGAGTGACCATATCTGGGGGCTGTTGTTGTAATAACCACAGCATCTGAACGTCCACCTGAGATTGGGGGTCACGGGGCCCACAGGGAACAGGGCCTGGGTCCCTCCATTGGGGGCTGGCTGGGAGTCCAGGATTGAAGAGGGCTGGCGTTCTCCTTCCTTCATCAGGATGAACCTGTTGAATCTATACCCTGAGCCACAGTGGAGGGTCACGTTCCCTCTTGAGGTCACTGCAGGGCCAGGCAGGGCTGACAGGCTGGGTTTGCCTGGCAATCCTAGGAGAAGAGGAAGGGGTCATCTTAAATGGGGCTCAGATCCCCCACATTATCCCAGAAAGGACTGTGAGAGGGAGACACCTGAGAGCAGACCCTCTTCCTGAGGGCAGAGCCTGGGGCTGGGACGCTGAGTGTGTTTGCACCTGTCATCACCAGGTCCAGGGGGTCACTGTGCTCTGACCAGCCTGTGGGACTGAGATAGTTACAGCGATATCTTCCTGCATATACAACTGTCAAGTATGTGATGGAGAACTTGGCCTTGTCCCTGGGCTCCTGTGGCTTCTGTCTGTCCCAGATCTCAGACTTTCCCTCTTTATGCAGGCGGTACTCCTGGGCCCCCAGGCTCCCCTGACACCAGATGGTCACAGGTGTCCCCCAGGACATCACAGAGCCTGGCTCAGCCCAGATGGTGGGTGTGGGGAGGGTCCCTGGAAGGAAACAGAGGCTGGGTCACACACCTTCCCCACCACCAGGTCCCAGCTCAGCCCCAAACCCGCAGTCATCCCCCATCTGTCAGCCCAGAACTTCTGCTCTCCATCCCCCACTGCCTGGTGGGTGACCTCTGTCCCCAGTGAGGAGGTGGGACTGGGACCCTTGGGGACAGACTCACCTGCCTGCACTCGGGTCCTGGGGCCCGCACTCAGCCCTGGAAGAGAGGCCCTGTGAGAGGTTTGCCCTGAATCCTAGCAGAAGCCCTCCTCCCGTGAGCCTCCTGAGGCTGGGGTCTCTGACAGACCAGGGCCTGGCTGTGGGGTGGGTCCCTCTCAGACTCGGGTGTCCCCTCCTCTCCTCAGATCTCACCGAAACAGAGCAGGGCCGTGAGGGTGGGGGTCATGGCGTCTCCTCTCTCTGGTTCCGACTGTGCAGACGGAGGGCCCACTGTGACTGCATGGGGTGTGGCCATGCGGAAGCCAGTCCTGCCCGTCACAGGGCTGTTATGTCAGCAGTCCCACAGGAAGGGGAACAGCCCCTCCCTGGGGCCCAGGCTGGCCCTAGTGTCCATGCCTGTGCAGTGCAATGACCCCGAGGCTCCCTGAGATGCCCCATCCAGGTGAGGAGACCATGGCACGTCCTTCCCTCCCAGAGCCTCCCCTGATGGTCTCCTTCCTCCTCAGCACACCCCTGGGTCCTCACCGTGGCTGGGTCCCCAGACCAGAGATGCTGCAGGGGACGTGGGTTCCTGCTGTGCCGGGGAGCTCATGTCTGCACAGACACTCGTGTGACATCTCTGAATAGCTCTGGTCAAGGTCACAGTGGGAATGAGCCCAGGGGAGAAATACAGGCACATAGGGAAGGAAACACAATCCCTCTCCTGGCCCCCGAGTGTGGGCTCTCTTTCTGTTCAACTCTATGAACTTCTCTGTTTTCCTGTGACTCCATGCATACCCCTCACTTCTTGGGAACATCCTCCTTGGTGCCCCTTGTTTCGGGGGCAGAGATGTCCCCATGTTTTGGGTCCTGTGTATAAGCTGTAGGGGACAATGGATTAAAGACATGATTTGTTGGAAGTTGATCTTTATTCAAATATTTTCCTACCACGCATTGCCTATGTGAATTGAGCAGTAGTGTTGTAATCAGATATTTCCCCCATTTTTTATTTTTATTTTTTATTTTTTCAGAGAGAGAGAGAGAGAGAGAGAGAACACGCATGAGGGGTGGGGGAAGTCAGAGGGAGAGGGAGAGAGAGAATCTCAAGCCAACTCCATGCCTAGCTTGGTGTGAGCTCGACGTGGGGCTTGAGGTCTTGACCCCAAGATCATGACCTGAACTGAAAGCAAGAGTCAGATGCTCAGCCTACTGAGCCACCTAGGCACCCTATTTCCCCACTTTTCTTTTCTTTTTTCTTTTTTTGTTTTTCAAAGATTTTACTTATTTATTTGACAGAGAGAGATCACAAGTAGGCAGAGAGGCAGGCAGAGAGAGAGGGGGAAGCAGGCTCCCTGCGGAGCAGAGAGCCTGATGCAGGCCTTGATCTCAGGACCCTGACATCATGACCTGAGCCGAAGGCAGACACTTTAACCCTCTGAACCACCCAGGTGCCCCCACTTTTCTTTTTTTTTTTCGTTTTGCCACTTTTTTTATTACTACTTAAATTTTTTTCAGTGTTCTAAGACTCATTGCCCATTCCCCACACCCAGTGCTCCATGCAATTGACACCCTCAGCAGCAGTACCCACCACCAGGCTCTCCCATCCCCCCACCCCTTCCCTCCAAGTCCCTCAGTTTGTTTCTGTGTCCAAAGTCTCTCTTGTTTTGTTTCTCTCCCCGAATTACCCTACTTACCATTTACTTTCCTTCTCCTACTGTCCTCTATATTACCCCTTATGCACCGCAAGTAAGTGAAACCATGTGATACTTGACTTTCTCTACTTGGCTTATTTCACTCAGCATAATCTCTTCCAATCCAGTCCATGTTGCTACAAAAGTTGGATATTCATCCTTTCTGATGGAGGCGTAGTATTCCATTGTAGATATGTACCACATCTTCTTTCTCCATTTATCTGTTGATGGGCACCTTGGCTCTTTCCACAGTTTGGCGATTGTGGCCACTGCCACAATGAACATTGGGGTACATATGGCCCTTCTTTTCACTACATCTGTACTTTTGGGGTAGATGCCCAGTAGTGCAATTGCAGGGTCATAGGGTAGCTCTATTTTTAATTTTTTAAGGAATCTCCACACTGTTTTCCAAAGTGGCTGTACCAACTTGCATTCCCACCAACAGTGTAAGAGAGTTTCCCTTTCTCTGCAGCCTCTCCAACACTTGTTGTTTTCTGTCTTGTTAATTTTGGCCATTCTGACTGGTGTAAGGTGGTATCTCAGTGTGGTTTTGATTTGAATTTCCCTGATAGTGACACTGAACATTTTTTCATGTGTCTGTTAGCCATTTGTATATCTTCTGTGGAGAAGTGCCTCTTCATGTCTCTTGCCCATTTTTTGATGTGTTCATCTTCTTTTTGGATGTTGAGTTTGAGTAGTTCTTTATAGATCTTGGATACCAGCCCTTTGTCTGTAGTGTCATTTGCAAATATCTTCTCCCATTCTGTGGGTTTCCTCTTTGTTTTGTGGACTGTTTCCTTTGCTGTACAGAAGCTTTTTATTTTGATGAAGTCCCAGAACTTCATTTTCGCTTTTGTCTCCTTTGCCTTTGGAGACGTGTCTTGAAAGAAGTTGCTGTGGCCGATGTCAAAGAGGTTACTGCCTATGTTCTCTTCCAGGATTTTGATGGATTCCTGCCTCACGTTGAGGTCTTTCATCCATTTCGAGTTTGCCTTTGTGTGTGGTGTAAGAGAATGGTCTAGTTTCATTCTTCTATAAGTAGCTGTCCAATTTTCCCAGCACCATTTATTGAAGAGACTGTATTTTTTCCACTGGATGTTTTTTCCTGCTTTGTCAAAGATGATTTGCCCATAGATTTGTGGATCCATATCTGGACTCTCTTCTCTGTTCCATTGGTCTATTTCTCTGTTTTTGTGCCAGTACCATGCTGTCTTGGTAATCACAACTTTGTAATAAAGCCTGAAGTCAGGTAACGAGATGCCCCCAGCTTTGCTTTTCCTCTTCAGCAATTCCTTAGTGATTTGGGGTCTTTTTTGGTTCTATATAAATTTTAGGATTGTTTGTTCGAATGCTTTGAAGAATGTTGGTGGAATTTTGATCAGAATGGAATTGAAAGTATAGACTTCTCTGGGAAGTATAGACATTTTGACAATGTTTATTCTTCCAATCCATGAGCATGGAATGGTCTTCCATCTTTTGTGTCTTCTTCAGTTTGTTTCATGAGTGTTCTGTAGTTCCTCGAGTACAGATCCTTGACTTCTTTGGTTAAGTTTATTCCTAAGTATCTTATGGCTTTTGGTGCTATAGTAAATGGAATTGATTCTCTGATTTCCCTTTCTATTTTTTCATTGTTAGTGTATAAGAATGCAGCTGATTTCTGTGCATTGATTTTGTATCCTGCTGCATTACCGAATTGTTGTATGAGTTCTAGTAGTTTGGGGGTAAAGTCTTTTGGGTTTTCCACATAGAGTATCATGTCATCTGCAAAGAGAGAGAGTTTGACTTCTTTGCCAAGCTGGATACCTTTTATTTCTTTCTGTTGTCTGATTGCTGTTGCTAGGACTTCTAACACTATGTTGAACAGTAGTGGTGAGAGTGGGCATCCTTGTCTTGTTCCTGATCTCAGAGGGAAGGCTGTCAGTTTTTCCCCATTGAGAATGATATTCGCTGTGGTTTTTTTGTAGATAGATTTTATGAGGTTGAGAAATGTTCCCTCTACCCCTATACTTTGAAGTGTTTTGATCAGGAACAGATGTCGTATTTTGTCAAATGCCTTTTATGCATCAATTGAGAATACCATGTGGTTCTTCTCTCTTCTCATTGATTTTTTCTATCACATTGATTGATTTGCGAGTGTTGAACCACCCTTGTATCCCTGGGATAAAACTCACCTGGTCATGGTGGATTATCTTTTTAATATATTGTTGGATCCTGTTGGCAAGGATCTTGCTGAGAATCTTGGCATCTGTATTCATCAGCAATATTGGTCTGAATTTCCTTTTTGATGGGGTCTTTGTCTGGTTTGGGGATTAGAGTAATGCTGGCTTCATAGAAAGAGTCTGGAAGTTTTCCTTCTGTTTCTATTTTTTGAAAGAGCTTCAGGAGAATAGGTGTTATTTCTTCTTTGAATGTTTGGTAGAATTCCCCAGGGAATCTGTCTGGTCCTGGACTCTTGTTTTTGGGGAGGTTTTTGATCACTGCTTCAATCTCATTACTAGACATAGGTCTATTCAAATTGTCAATGTCTTCCTGTTTCAGTCTTGGAAGTTTATAGGTTTCTAGGAATGTATCCATCTCTTCTAGGTTGTTAAACTTATTGGCATATAGTTGTTGATAGTAATTTTTGATGATTGTTTCTATTTCCTTGGTGTTAGTTGTGATCTCTCCCCTTTCATTCATAATTTTATTAATTTGAGTCTTCTTCTTTTTCTTTTGGATTAGTTTGGCCAATGGTTTATTGATCTTATTAATTCTTTTAAAGAACCAGCTTCTAGTTTCATTGATGTGTTCTACTGTATCTCTAGTTTCTGATTCATTGATCTCTGCTCCAATCCTAATTATTTTCTGTCTTGTGTGACTGGTTGGTTTAAATTTTTGTCGATTTTCCAGTTCTTTAATGTGTAATGAGAGTTGGTGTATATGGGATTTTTTGATTTTTTTGAATGAGGCTTGGATGGCTATGAATTTCCCCCTTAGGACTGCCTTTGCTGTATCCCATAGGTTTTGGATCGATGTATCTTCATTCTCATTGGTTTCCATGAAGTGTTTCAGTTCTTCTTTGATTTCCTGGTTGATCCACAGATTCTTGAGCAGGATCGTCTTTAGCTTCCAATAGTTTGAATTCCTTCTGAACTTTTTATGGTGGTTGAGTTCCAGTTTCACAGCACTGTGGTCAGAGAATATGCAGGGAATAATCTCAATCTTCTGGTATCGGTTGAGCCCTGATTTGTGACCTAGTATGTGGTCTATTCTGGAGAAAGTTCCATGTGCACTCGAGAAGAATGTGTATTCTGCTGTTTTAGGGTGGAATGTTCTGCATATATCTATGAGATCCATCTGGTCCGATGTGTCATTCAAGGCTCTTGTTTCTTTTTTGATTTTCTGTTTAGATGATCTGTCTACTGGTAAGAGTGGTGTGTTAAGATCTCCTACAATTAATGTATTCGTATCAATATGATTCTTTATTTTGCTTAACAATTGGCTTATGTAGTTGGCTGCTCCCATGTTGGGGGCATAAATATTTATAATTGTTAGATCTTCTTGGCGTATAGACCCTTTGAGAATGATGTAGTGTCCTTCTGTGTCTCTGACTACAGTCTTTAAGAATTTTTTTTAAAGTTTTATTTATTTATTTGACAGAGAGAAACACAGCAAAAGAAGGAACAGAAGCACGGGGAGTGAGAGAGGGAAAAGCAGGCTTCCCACCAAGCAGGGAGCCCAATGTGGGGCTCGACACTGGGTCTTCCGGATCATGACCTGAGCTGAAGGCAGTCGCTTAACCAACTGAGCCACCCAGGTGCCCCTGACTACAGTCTTTAGATTAAAATCCAATTTGTCTGATATGAGAATTGCTACCCCGGCTTTCTTTTGGGGTCTGTTGGCATGAAAGATGGTCCTCCATCCCCTCAATTTCAGTCTGGAAGTGTCTTTAGATTCAAGATGTGTCTCTTGTAAACAACATATGGATGGGTCCTGTCGTTTTATCCAGTCTGCAACCCTGTGTCTTTTCATTGGAGCTTTAGGCCATTTACATTGAGAGTGATTATTGATAGATACGTTTGGATTGACATCATGTTGCCTGTGAAATTCATGTTTCTATAGGTTACCTCTGTAAATTTCTGTTTGTGTCTCTCTTGTGTTCATTTCTCTTTTATAGAACTCCTCTTAGTATTTCTTGCAGTGCTGGTTTGGTTGTTGCATAATCTTTTAGACTTTGACATTCCTGGAAGTTCTTTATTTCTCCTTCCATTCTGAAAGTCAACCTTGCTGGGTACGTTATCCTTGGCTGCATATTTTTGTCATATAATTTCCTGAATATGTCTTGCCACCCCTTTCTGGCTTGCCAGGTTTCTGTGGGAAGGTCTGACATTATTCTGATGGTCCTCCCTCTATAGGTAAGGGCTCGCTTTCCCCTAGCTGCCCTTAAGACATATTCTTTGGTTTTATGATTCACGAATTTCACAATTATGTGCCTGGAGGTTTTTCTGGCCTCACTGATCTTGGGGGATGTCCTCTCTGCCTCTAGGACATGAACATTTGTTTCATTCCCCATATTCGGGAAATTTCCATCCATGATTGTTCAACAATATCTTCTAGGCTTTCCTCCCTCTCAACTCCTTTGGGGATTCCAATAATTCTGATATTGGAGAGTTTCATGGCGTCATTTATTTCCCTTATTCTCTTTTCGTGGGATTTTAGCTGTTTGCTCCAAGACTTCTCTTGCTCCTCCTTGTTGATCCATCTGTCTTCTAAATCGCTGATACGATCTTCAGCTTTACTTACTGTAGATGTTAGCATATTTAAATTAGATTGCATCTCATTAATAGCCTTTCTAACCTCAGCTTTCACGTCTGTTATTAGGGCTTCCGTTTTGAGACCAATGTTCTTTTCCAAATTAACCATCGCTTGGACGATTGCTGTCCTGACTTCCATTTCTGTCATATTGTTTATATTCATTTCCAGTAATTCTGTGACCGGGGTTGCAGTCTCAGGGTTCTTCTTCTGTTGGATGTTCCTCCTCTGAGTCATTGTGGCGAGGAGTGGTTGAGGGGGTGTATAGCTAAATATCTCAGCCACTGATCAGGTGAATTGGTCACTGGAAGGGTTGGAGCAATCAGAATTCACCATCGAAAAGGAAGAAGAAAGAAAAAAGCTGAAGAAAGGCAGCAGGAAATGAAACCCAGGCCAGAGTGGGGCCCAGTGGTAGGATTTATATGGTACAAAACTACTACAGGGTAAAGAGAAAGGGTATCAAGGGTAAATGGAGAGATCAAAAAGCAAAGCCCAACCTGGATGTCCCCCAAGAACAGTATTTATATAATACAAAAGCAAAAACAATTACACAGAAACACTGACAGACTAGAGTGGGAAGGTGAGGGCAGACACTCCTTGTGGGCAAGGAAAGTATTTCAGATCCTCTCGAGTTTGTCTTGTTGTTATTGTTGGAGGAGTTCACTTTCTAAAGATATAGGGAGATTAGAACTGGTTGTATATAGGGGTAGTATTGAATA
>PITA01026190.1:0-23064 GCA_004023965.1 Spilogale gracilis
CCTGCTCTGAGCACCGGGCCACAGCTTTCTTCAGCGGCCCTCAGAGCACAAGCACACCTCCCGAGCAAGAGAGGACTCTGCCCAGGAGAGCGCTAAGAGGGAGAAGGCTGGAGGGCCAGTGCTGGGAGCTGGCAAGGACTGAGAGAGAAGACGTGGCTCACAGATTGGCCCGGCAAGGGCGCGGAGTTGGGTGGGGGATGAAGCGGCCTCTCCGGGGTTCTAGGGGTGAGGATTTTCCCCTACCCTTGTGGCTCTGACCAGCCTCCTCTCCATCCGCAGCGCTCACTGTCACCCAAATCCACATCCCCCCCACCATCCCCAGAGGTGAGTCTGCCCCACACCTGACACCTGCCCAGCTCCCCACCCCCACACATGTGCGGAGCCCACGGGATGACCTCATCCTGTCACCGCCCAGCTCTGGGCCCATCTGTCTGTCTGACCCAGGACGGCATTTAACCGTTCCGCCCTGGGTCAGACACCTGTCAGCAGGTCGAGTCCTTGGATGCCCTTCCTCTGCCCTGGGGTTGGGGCTCGTGGGCTGCTGGGGTGGGGGGACAGAGATGGTGGAGTGAGGTGCAGCAGTGTGTCATGGGCTGGAGAGGCTCGGGCGGGGGGCCTGGGAGCTGCAGTCAGACACGCTTCTGCTCTGCAGGTGTGGATGGAAAGCCGGTCCCCTGGAGGCATCTCTCAGGCCTCAGCCCCAAGAACCACTGGGACCCCCCGGACCCCGCTCCCCCATTTCCACCATCCTGGTAGGTTTCACTGTCAGTGCGGCGGCACCCTTTTCCTAGGACCTCTTTTCCCTACAGGGACCCAAGCTACTCATTCTCAGTCCCCCACTCTCTGGGGTTTATGCTCACCCCAAAATGGTGAGACTCCCTGACGCCAGGGCCGCAGGCAGAGCTCCCCGAAATGATGGGCCCTGTCATGCCTTTGCTCCCACCCAATTGGAAAAGTGCGAACAGCCCCAGCCTCTTGAGAGAGAGTTCCAGAAACTCCGGCTCAGTCTCGGTTCTGGGCAGGAGCCCGTGAATTTCCTCGCCTTCTCCCATCCCATTTGCGCCCTTCTCCTCAATGAGCCAGCCTCGGCCGTCATCAGCACGCCCTTCTCACCAGAGCTTGCTTCCGTCCACAGAGACCACCCGCCCAGACTCCAACATCTACAAGAAGCCGCCCATCTATAAGCAGAGAGGTGAGGGCTCCACTCCGTGAGCTGGGCTGGGGGCCGTGGAGAAAGGCGATTCATAATAGCACGTACCCTCTGCCCCATGCCCTTTGTTGTGCTCTGTTTTCACAGCCGAGGTGCCACGGGGTGACTGGGGACAGGAGAGGGATTTGGGGGCTAGGGTGAGCTGAAGTGGCCTGGCTCAGGTGGGGACTGAGCCTGGCCTCCCCCCACAGAGTCCACGGGAGGCAGCCCTCAGAGCAAGCACCTCATCGAGGACCTCATCATCGAGTCCTCCAAGTTCCCCGCGGCCCAGCCGCCGGACCCCAACCAGCCCGCCAAGATCGAAACCGACTACTGGCCCTGCCCCCCGTCGCTGGCAGTCGTGGGTAGGAGACGGCGTTGGAGAGGGGAGGGGAGGCCCGGGACAGGCCTCATAGTCCCCGTTGAAGCTCCCCCTCACTGCCACCCTATGTCCTTCGTGGCCCTCGTGGCCCTCGTGGCCCACCGCTATTCCGGGCCTTCCTCTAGCTCTTGGTGCATGTGGCCCTGCTTGCTGGTCTCTCACCCCCTCTCCGTTCACTCACTGGGCCCCTCAGCAGACACTGGCCAACCCCAGGCACGGGCAGAGGAACTCCCGGAAAGGAGGAAGAGGAATGAGGTCTCCGGTGCATTTAGGTCGTGTGACTGCGTGCTGCCTACTCAGCTTTCCCACAAAGCTAGAGAACATTACTTTTATTATTTTTTAAGCTTTTATTTGTTTATTTGACAGCGGGGAACACAGCAAGAGAGGGAACACGAGCAGGGAGAGTGAGAGAGGGAGAAACAGGCTTCCCGCGATGTGGGCCTTAATCCTGGGACTCCGGGAGCATGACTTGAGCTGAAGGCAGACGCTTAATGACTGAGCCACCCAGGCGCCCCATAAGCTTTTATTTCCTTATTGGAGAGAAAGAGACAGAGAGAACGAGAGAGAGCACAGCTAGGAGGAGGAGAAGCAGGCTTCCCGCTGAGCAGGGAGCCCAGTATGGGGCTCGATGCCAGGACTCCAGATCATGACCCGAGTCAAAGGCAGACGCCCACCGACTGAGCTGCCCAGACGCCCTCCTTTTACTTTTTACAAAAAAAACCTGTAGTGTTCTCTTGAAGGGGCAGCCCAGTGACACGCACAAAGCCAGCGCCTGGTAAACACTTGGTGAGTGAATGGCTGATTGACGAGCTGCTTTTACCCGTGTTCCCCAGAAACAGAATGGAGGAAGCGGAAGGCATCTCGGAGGGGGGCAGAGGAAGAGGAAGAGGACGAAGATGACGATTCCGGGGAGGAGATGAAGGCTCTCAGGGAGCGTCAGCGAGAGGAACTCAGTAAGGTAGCATCTCACTTCGCCCCAGCCACCCTGCCCATGTCTCTTTGGGGACAGAAGTCCAGGTCTCTAGCTGTCCTGTTCCGAATGGTTCCGTGCCTGCAGAACGTCCCTGCAGGAACATGAAGAATTCCCTTCTTCCGGGGGCATTGGGTTGCTGCTGCTGGCGGGACACCGGGACCTCCCGCTTTGGGGGGACACTAGTTAACTAGGGTTAAAGGAAAGAAAGGGTGCCCGTCCCAGTGCCAGGCTTCAGGAGGCTAAGTCCATGGGAAGAGAGGGGCAAGGAGAGCAGGAGAGAGGGTGTCGGGAGTCATGGGAAGGCCATGAGCGTGGCGGGCACGGGTACTCTGGGAGAGTGACCTGGGACGCGGAGGCCACTCAGATGCAGGTACACGGAGCAGCGCCAACTCCTCGCTCCCGAGGGCGGTCAGACCCAGCGTGGCAGTGCCTCAGACCAGAGTGACGGGCCCCGTGCGCCCCAGGGAGCCACCCCGCCTCTCGGGAGACCGGTCCCCAGGCCTGCCTGCAGATGCCCACTTCTGATGGAGGTAGGACCTGAGTACAGCAGTCTTCCTCTCTCCTTCCCCAGGTCACTTCCAACTTGGGAAAGATGATCTTGAAAGAAGAGATGGAAAAGTCGTTGCCTATCCGGAGGAAAACCCGATCTCTGCCGGATAGGACACCCTTTCATACTGGTGAGTGCCGCGGCTGGGGCCCTGAATCCCCCGGGGCAGACCTCAAGGCCAGAACCACGGGGTCCGGGGTCCGAGTCTCCGTCTGGCATATGAGGGTCCCATCACGGGCTCAGGGCCTCAGGCTCCCCTCGGGGCAAGCATACCAGTCATGGAAGAAGAGTAGGTGATAGAAGATCATAGCAGCTAAAGCGAAATGAGCGAATTGCATTTCATTGACCGAAAGTTTATTGCGTGTCTAACATATGTTGGACACTGGGGATTATAAAGAGTTAAAAAATATATTCTCTTTCAGTAGTTTGCAGTCTATGGGGAAATTGACATGAAAGTTGAACAGACCTGGGGTCAGTGCAGTGGGGCCGTGCTGGGGTGGCATGAGAGACACACAGAGAGTGCTTTGAGGGGACCGTGACAGGGCCTGGGGCCAGAGGCTGGGGGCGGGGGCTACCTAGGTATTCAAGAGAAAGACAAAGTGAGTGGGGAAGGAGGGCACTGCTGGCACCGGCGACAGCGTGGGAGCGGAGGCAAGGGGAAGCATTCAGGCCCCCTTATGGGGCCTGCAGGGGCCTGCATTTCCAGAGCCCGGGGTGTGTCTTGGGGTGGCAGGGGTCAGCCAGAGAGACTGGGGGGCTGGCTTTGGGGACTGCACCTCAGTCACTGGAGTCTAGCCTGAACTTCCCTAGAGCATCACAGCTGGAGCGGAGGGAGGGAGAAGCCACGACTCTGAGGCCTCTGAAGGCCCAGGCTTGGAGCCACCGAGCGTCTCCTTGTGGTCAGAGCAGCTCAGTGGACAGTCTAGCCTCGAGGGAGGAGAGGGTACCGGGTGTAGGCAATGGCTCAAGGGCACACAGGCTGGGAGATAACAGGCGGGCCATCTTCGGAGATGCTCCCCCACATTTCCCAATGGGCTGGGAAAGCGCTAACTGTACATAGGCCCAGAGAAGGGCGGCGGGTTTAAGAAACATACAGGAGACGGAGTCAGTGGGACCACGCGGCTGATTGGCCATGGGAAGGGAGGGAGAGCCGAGTGGGGGTCTTGGCTTGGGTGCTGGGTGGAGACAGACCTGGAACTGAGGTGATGAGGGAGGGGGCTTGGGGGAAGGACAAAGGGACTGGCTGGAGATATGCCGGGCTTGAAGCACACGTAGGTGGACGCCGGATCTTACCGAGCTGGAAATTTGCAGGCGAGGTGAGTCTTCCTCTTGTGTGAAGCAGTAAGACCTCGAGAGAAAACGGGACCATGCGGAGAAGAGCGGGAAGGGGGGACGTTGAGGCTGTGCCCTGGAGGGCTCCCCCTCCAGCGAGATCCAGGATGTGGGAGGCAGGCCTCTGGTCCTGAAAGGCCCCTTGCTCTGTGGGCCGGGGACTTGGGCCCGGGGGCAGGTGCCCGGAGAAGTTGAGGCCTGCAGGCAGCACGGGAAGGGCTGATCCAGAGTTCGGGTTTCTGAAGGCAGGCGCTGAGGGAGCAGGGGCTGGGGGGCAGCAGACTCCGGGCGAAACGTGGAGACCCTGGGGGTCCCCGTGACCCTGGTGGACGGATGTGCTGGGACTGAGGCGGAGGGGAGCTGCAAACGAGGAAGGCTGCGGTATGGTGGCTGCCAAGTGGGCTTCCCGGCGTTAGACATCAAGGCATGGCGGACGACCTGGAGGTGGCTGTTTAGGGGCTGCCTCAATGGGGAATGCAGGTGGAGGCCACTGGGGTGGGGGATTCAAGGAACCATAAGGGCCATATGTGCCCGGGCACCCACAGGGACACTGACAGTCCCCAGGATGATACTTTACTATGAGTGGGAGGAGTTATGATAGGGCCTTTTTTCCCCCAGATTTTATTTATTTTGACAGAGAGAAACACAGCCAGAGAGGGAACACAAGCAGGGGGAGTGAGAGAGGGAGAAGCAGGCTTCCCGCCGAGCAGGGAGCCGGACGTGGGCCTTGATCCCGGGACACTGTGATCATGACCTGAGCTGAAGGCAGATGCTTAATGACTGAGCCACCCAGGCGCCTCAACAATAGGGCCTTTTTAGAGAATGGAGAATAGTGAAGGCGTGAAGAAACAGACAGATGGAGAGATGTCCCGAAGGTTGGATTCAGTCTTCGTGTCCCACCAGATTTTGCTATTCAGTCAAAATTAGCTATTTAACTTCCATCTGGCCTTGCAGAGTTGAAGAGCCTAACGTCTCCCTCATGCCCATCTTTGGCGTCCCTGATTGTATGTGATGGTGCTCACAGGATTGCACAGGTTATGGTCACAGCTAATTCAACTCAGCAATTTCAGAATTTTTAAAAGATTTTTTATTTATGTATTAGAGCATGCACGCATGCGTATATGTGCGCATGCAAGCGCGTGGATGGCGAGAGGGGGAAGGGCCGAGGGAGAGAGAAAATCCCAAGCAGATTCTGCATTGAGCCCGGAGCACGACGTGGGGCTCGACTTCAGGACCCTGAGACCCTGAGCAGAGACCATGTCGGTCACTTCACCTACTGAGCCACCGAGGTGCCCTCAACAATTTCAGAATTATGAATAGGCATGTCATTCTGACTTTGTAGTAACATTGTAGTATGTACTAACATCACTTTCAAACATAAATAAGCTTTCTAAAAGTAATTTTAGGGGCGCCTGGGTGGCTCAGTTGGTTGGGCGACTGCCTTCGGCTCAGGTCATGATCCCGGAGACCCGGGATTGAGCCCCACATCGGGCTCCCTGCTCGGCAGGAAGTCTGCTTCTCCCTCTCTCACTCCCCCTGCTTGTGTTCCCTCTCTGGCTGTGTTTCTCTCTGTCAATTAGATAAATAAAATCTTTGAAAAAATAAATAAAAGTAATTGGAAGTGAAAACCTTACATGCTTTGTAGGTTGGAATTCTATCAGTCACTTGAAATGTTAATACATACTTATTCTCACAAAAGTGAAATGCTGGGGCGCCTGGGTGGCTCAGTTGTTGAGCGTCTGCCTTCGGCTCAGGTCATGATCCCGGGGTCCTGGGATGGAGTTCTGCATGGAGCTTCACATCAGGCTCCCTGCTCAGCAGAAAGTCTACTTCTCCCTCTCTCCCTGCCCCTGCCCCTTCCCCCGCTTGTGTGCACTCTCTCTCTGTCTCTCAAATAAATGCAGTCTTTTTTTTTAAATGAAATGCTTCAATAATGAATGATCTTTGTAGAAATAGATGATTTCCTGCACAAAAGTAAGAAGTATAAAAAATGTATTAAGAAAAGAAAAACGAGTTCCTCGAAACACATTTTGTTGTCAGTAAACTTCCAAACAACAGCTTTTAAAAGAATGTTTTAAGAAGACAATTTCTTATAGTTGTGAATCTATCAAGGCTAATAACCTTCAGACAAAAATGTTTATCGGGATGCCTGGCTGGCTTAGTCGGAGGAGTGTGTGACTACCGATCTCGGGGTAATGAGTTCAAGCCTTTCACTGGGTAGAGACTACTTACTTAAATAAATACACTTTAAAAATGTTTGTCAGAATGATTGCCGTATGGTTTCTATCAGACGGGCTTGAAAGGGTATTAAGATCTGGCCAAACTAGGAATCTTAGTCACAAAATTCTTTTTAGGAAAACCTGTTAACCGAAAACCAGTTTTCTCTTGGAACACTGAAAAAAAAAATCATTAAAAAAAAAGTTTATCTTTTAGACTAAAAAAAAAAAAAAAAGAAAACCTGTTTCCTCGAGTTGCCCTCTGCGGTGCAAGAAAGCTGAGTGATGCCATGAAATGCGTGAGTCGAAAGTGACGTCTAATATGCAAATGGGAAATCTACGTATATAATTTTAAGTAAGCTTTATAAAACATGCTGCAGGGCTGGAACTCTCGGCCCTGAGATGAAGAGTCCCAAGCTCGGCCGACTGAGCCAGCCAGATGCCCCACGGATGGGAGGCATAGTGGCTGCTGGTACAGTCGAGCCAAGAAAATGGCCGTTTCTGTATTGTAGTACCCGACGGCTGAAAGTTGATCACTAACATTGCTAATGATAAAATTGTTAGGATTCAACTATTTTGACTAAATTTCAGGTATATATATTTTTAAAGATCTTATTTATTTATTTGACAGAGAGAAACACAGCGAGAGAGGGAACACAAGCAGAGGGAGTGAGAGAGGGAGAAGCAGGCTTCCCGCCGAGCAGGGAGCCCGATGTGGGGCTTGATCCCGGGTCTCCAGGATCATGACCTGAGCTGAAGGCAGATTGCTTAACGACTTAGCCACCCAAGCGCCTCTCAGATATATTTCTGTAACCCAGAGTTTCATTTTAGGATGGTTTGCCTCATCCTCTGGCCATCATTGGCTGACTATCAATTTTAACACGTGGGCATTTCACTGAGATACGTGTGTGTGTGTGTATTTATTTATTTTTAAAGATTTTATTTATTTATTTGAGAGAGAGCATGCCCAAGCAGAGGGGACAAGCAGAGGGAGAGGCAGAAGCAGACTCCCTGCTGAGCAGGGATCCAGACATAGGCCTCGATCCCAGGACCTTGAGATCATGACCTGAGCAGGTCAATGGACCGGTCCACCCAGGCGTCCCAGATGTGTATTTAGTGAGATAGCTCAGAGGTGCCAGCCCAGGGCCACGTGTGGAAGGTACTGGGCTGGAGCCCGAGCCCGAATCAGCCAGCCCCGCCCCCCAGCCTCACAGCCCTGCCCCCGGCAGAGGAGGCCAGGGAGGCAGCCCTCTCAGGAATGGTGGTCAGACCAAAGGCTCTGAAACGTGGCCTCTGCTGTCTTCCAGCCCTGCACACGGGAACATCGAAGTCATCTTCTCTCCCCGCCTATGGCAGGACCACACTGAGCCGGGTAAGGTCCCAGACCAGAGGCCACAGACTGCGAGGGAAGTGTGCCTCGGGCACCTCGGAGGGACTGAGCTACTTGGGCGTCCTGGGGGAGCAGTGCGGAGCTCCCCAGCTTCCCTCTGATCCCTTCATGTCCTTTCTAGCTACAGTCCACAGACTTCAGCCCTTCTGGGAGTGAGACTGGAAGCCCAGGTGAGAGGCAGGGCCGCCCGAGGACAGGCGAGCTGGGAAAGGGCCTCGCAAGGCCCTGGGGCAGCCGGCAGCTGTGATGTGGGCAGGGCTGCGGCTGGAGGTCGGGGAGGCCGGCCGGCTTGGAGGCCCGCTGATCTTAGAGCTGCCCCTGGACAGTGCTTGTTCTCTCCCACAGGCCTGCAGGTGAGCGCCTTCTGGGGGGGAGCCCGCGGAGCAGCAGAAGCCGTGGATGGGTGACGGCAGTGTTGGGGGAAGGGGGTGGGGGCCACAGAGCTGTATGGTAAGGACTGAGAAGCCCCGAGCAAGGCTGGGGAGGTCTCCCTGCCCCACTCTGGCTCACTGCGGCTTTGGTCTCCCCAGAACGGAGAGGGCCAGAGGGGGAGGATGGACCGGGGGAACTCCCTGCCCTGTGTGCTGGAGCAGAAGGTGAGGGGCAGGGGACAGAACCGTCTGCAGCGGGGGGCGGGCCAGCCAGCCAGGGTGGGGGACAAGCCAGGATAGTGAATGCACTGAGGGGTCGATGATGGGAGGGACAGCAGGGAAGCGGCGGGGTGGGGGGGTGTTGACAAAAATGGCATGAGTCCCGTGGCCCTTACAGGCTGGTAGGGGGCCCAGGGAATTGAGAGGGTTATGCTGACGGGAGACTCTGTGAGCCTAAGGCTGCCCTCTGCCCTCTCCCCCAGATCTATCCCTACGAAATGCTTGTGGTGACCAATAAGGGGAGAACCAAGCTGCCTCCAGGTGTGGATCGAATGAGGCTTGAGGTATGCGGAGGAAGGGTGGGGGAGACCTGGGGCCCCTGTGTCTGAGTGCTCCTCTAGTCACTCGGCCCGCCCGCCCGGAGCCCCTGTTCCTAAGCTGCCCGGTGTGTCCGCTTTCCAGAGACACCTGTCCGCTGAGGACTTCTCGAGGGTATTCTCTATGTCTCCTGAGGAATTCAGCAAGCTGGCCCTGTGGAAGCGGAATGAACTCAAGAAAAAGGCGTCTCTCTTCTGACCGCCCTCCCCTCCATGACTGACACTCTCCCCGGCTGCCTCAGGGCTCTGGAGCTGGGGCCACTAGACCCCAAGGCACCATCTCTTAGGGGAGCAGGTGGGGGAGGGGACGAAGGTGGGCTGGCCCCATTCCCCAGGTGAGGGGAGCCAAGCCCTCTGCAGTGCCCGGTTGTGGGCCCTGAACTCGCTTCCCCACAAGGGGCCAGGGACCCCCTTCCCTCCCTCCCGCTGGTCCTCGCTGCACAGGGCAAACCCCGTCTGGAGCCCAGCACCCACAGAGAATGTTTGCACCTTCTCCCCACCCCACCCCCACAGGAAGGTCCCCACAGGAGAGGGAGGAGAAGGGAGGGCAGCACTCAGTGGGCGGGCGGCGGGCGGGCCCTGACCATGGGGTGGGTCCAGCCATCCAGCCATGGGGCCTGCAGGAGGAGGGCGAGGGCGGGAAGCAGCAGCCACGCAGGGGGTGGGGGGGGGAGGCACAGGACACCGCGTCCACCCAGGCACACCTCCTCCCCTCCCCTCAGACAGCTTCCCCTGCACCCGGGCCTCTGGGGGCAGGAGCAGCTCAAGCTCAGCGTCTCGCAGCAAGGTCACCCTGTCCTGCAGCTTGCCCTGTCCTCTCCTCGTGACCCCGAAGCTTCAAAGCCTCTTGCTCCAGCCCTGTGGCTTCCCCAGAAGCCGCGGCTTAGAGTGGAGGTGTGGCAGAAGCCCGGCCCACCGTCAGCTAGACTTCTAGCGCCCAGGCCCCGGTGAGAGCCAGGCCTGCAGGCTCTCTTGGATGGGATCAAGGGGCCAGGCTGAGTGTCTGGCCCCCAGGTCCTGCCTTGCATCCCCACCATGCTGTCTAAAGAATGTGATTTATTGGGGCACCCCCAGCTGCTCTCTCTCCCAGCTCTCTGCCCTACCTTAACCACACTCCCAGCTTCTCTTCTCTACAGATACACGTGTATATGATTATATATATATTTTTGCCCAGGTCTGGGTTTTGCCCCTGCCCAGACCCTGGCGTCCCTTGCCACTGTGTGTATGTGTGTGATGACGCTGTGGGAGGAGGACTCTGCTTGGAATTAAAAGGTTGCATTGGGTCCCCAAATGTGTTTGTTCCTTCTGAGCCACCAGCTCTGGGTAAGAGGGAGAGGTGATGCTGGGCTGAGGGAAGGCTTGGGAGTGAGAGTTCAAATGGGGAGCACCAAGGGCTGGAAGAGGGGGAGACAGCAGACACAGTGCCCTTCCCTCAACCCTGGGCCCCAGACAGGGCTAGCCTAGAAGGGTTCCAGGTGCTGCCTCCTTTTCAGGGGCAGAGTGAGCGCAGAAGGACAGAAAGTCACCCTCCGGAGACAGGTGCGAGAGCCCGCTGGGGGCAAAGCTGGCTTGTCCTCTGCCAAGGCCCCCAGCACTCGGCAGTCAAGCTCATCAACATCTGAGGGGAATGCCCCCTTCAGGGCCAATGCGCCTAGTCAGTGGGGAGGCCACACACGCAGGGGAGATGACGACCGAAGAGCCGGCAGGGGAAACCAAGCAATGGAGAAACGATGCGTGAGATCTAGTGGACCGCAGGATCAGTAGAGGCCGAGGCAGGAGGGGATCACATGGTCTCCGCTGACCTGGCTGAGGCCTCGCAGGGGAGGCAGCCAGGGACCCGGAGTGCGGAGGTGGGTGGGGAGGGTGCAGATCTGACCGGGAGATCTGACGGAGGACCCCGTGTGTGGCTGCTGGCGCAGGCACGGGCCAGCTTCAGCTGGCGGACAGAACCAAGACGTGGGCGTCAGAAGGACCCGGGAGCCGGAGTGGGAACCCACGAGCTGGGACCAGATGCAAGTCCGCTACCCCCGAGACGCGTTGCCACCCTCTTTGGTGCAAACAAAAGCAAAGTGGGTAAGAATCCCTCAAATGCCAACAATTATTTTAAGCCGTAGAGGGTCTGATCCGTCTGCAACATTGTATTCTCAACAACCTCTGAGGTCCATAGTACACATCATTGTAATCCGTTCAGCAGAAGAGAATGGTGTAGAAGAGACCTTCGTCTGCAGCCTGAAGCTGCCCACAAATTAATAGGTGGAGACAGACCTCCAAGTTTCTGGACTGTTAACCCAGGACTTGCTCAATGTAAGCAATTGCCCCTCGAGGGGCAGCAGGGAAGGCCGAGGAGGAGGTGGGGAGGGCAGGAGGAATAGTTACCCAATTGCAGGTGTCCAGCCAGTGTTTGAAGGGCTTACCCAGTTCTAGTACTTGGGGATACCGTGATGCCAAGGCCCGCAATGCCGGCTCACAGAGCTCCGGGTGCTGAGGCGGCATTTGGTCACAGGTCACTGCGAAGTGCTTCTGCTGCGCTGGATCGCAGGCTCGCACCCAAAGGGTTTGAAGTTCTTGAGATTTGGACAGACCTGAAGTGGAGCTGGGTCCCTAAGGCAAAACCTTAGGAGAATCTCTCAGTGCCCCTCCCCACAACACACACGCACGTGCACGCACGTGCACACACGCACGCACGCACACACACGCGCACACACGCACATGCACACACACATGCACGCACACACGCGCACACGCACACACATGCGCACACGCACGCACACACACAAATACACGCCTGTATGCATATGAAAGGATGCCAAACCTTGGTGATCACTCAGTCCAGGGGTTTCCAAACCTTTTCAGTAGTAAACATTTTTTAAAACTGTATCTTACTTAAAAAATTGGAATACATTTACAAGTTGAAATTTATAGCTAATAACGATGAAAATGAATGAGAACAGAGAAGGTTCGATGACTAAAAGAATTTTAAATCAAGATTTATGTATAACAGTTGCCTCTTTATTGCATGCAGGAGCTAGTTCACTATTGTATTTGGCTGCACTGTATCAAGAAAATCCTGATCCAAGCAGATAAGTAGTTACAAAATTGTGGCAGTTTCAAAATGCACACACATCTACTCACACTCCTCCCATGGACCTAGCACAGTGTCAACGTCCCCTTTTCTTGGAGCTGGGCTTAGTGACTCGTGCATTTAAAACGGTTCACCCAGGAATAGCGTTGGCCCTCATTTAAACTGACAGGAGGAATGGCTTTATTCAAAGGTCTTCTCCCAAATGAGCTAATCTGGCGACTTTAAATACAGCCTGAACAACATGGGGGTTGTTCAAAAATACAGTCAAAAATCTGCATATAACTTCACTGCTATTAGCCTGTTCACCAGCAGCCTTACTAATACAAACTGTCGATAAACATGTTTCGCGTGTTCTAAGCACCATATACTGCATCCTTACAGTAAAGTAAGCTAGAGAAAAGAAAGTTTTTTATAAAGATTTATTGATTTATTTATTCGAGAGAGAGGGAGAGAGTGCATAAGCAAGTAGTGGACAGGGGGAGAGGGAGAAGAAGACCCCCTGCTGAGCAGGGAGACCATGTGGACTTGATCCCAAGACCATGGGATCATGACCTGAGCCGAAGGCAGATGCTTAACAGACTGAGCCAGCCAGCCAGGTGCCCAGACAAAAGCAAATATTAAAATCATAAGAGAGAGGGGCGCCTGGATGGTTCAGTTGGAAAAGCATGTGACACTTGATCCCAGCATTAGGAGTTTGAGCCCCACGTTGGGTGTAGTTTACTAAATAATAATAATATTAAACTTTAATTTTTTTTAAATGGTGAGCCACACAGTGACTAAACTTTATTTTTTTAATTTATTTGACAGAGAGAGAGATCACAGGCAGGCAGAGAGGCAGGCAGAGAGAGGGAGAAGCAGTCTCCCTGCCAAGCAAAGAGGTGGATGTGGGGCTCGATCCCGGGACCCTGAGATCATGACCTGAGCCGAAGGCAGAGGCCTAACCCACTGAGCCACCCAGGTGCCCATAAACTTTAAAATTTTTTTAAAAAGAAAGAAAATCATAAGGGAGAGAAAGTACAGTTAGAGTACAGCACTGTATTTATCTAAAAACTGCATGTGTCAGCAGCCCCGTGTAGCCCAAACTCATGTTGGTCGAGGGTCACCTATACATTGGTTGCTCTAATGCTTTTGGCATGTAATACATATAAATGTGTCCAATGATTGTCATCAGAACTTTTAAGATAAAAATTTAAGTGATGCCAAAGGAAAGGTTGTGGATTCCTGATGCACTCTCACTGTCCCCTAGAGTTCCTTGGGGAAAGCAGCCCAGAAAAGCACAGCATAGGACAGGACTCTGGTCTCCAGCTCTCCCAGTCACCTCTCCTTGCACAAAACAGGCTCAATTCTTCCCTTTGTTCTTATACATTCTGGCCTAAAAGCCTCCTCTCATTTCCCACAGGGCTCCTCACAGGGGCCCATTTGCAGATGGGCTATTTAAAAACATGTATTTTTCCCATTTTTCCCAAGCAGCTGTCAGTTCTCCAAATGCTAGCCATGTAGGGCTGGGCACAGTCGGCTGCCCCCAGTCCTGGTGACTTCGGCTGGACTCCAGGTTCCAGTCCAGGGTACAGCCATCTCTGGCACGGTCCACGTCTCCTGGGCCTCAGCCTGACCGGTGAATGGAGCCCAAAGGGCAGGGCTACTGCAGTGAAACGCCAAAGGACCCATAACTCTGGGTCCTACAGCTTTGGGGGAGAGGCTAGGCTCCTTGCCAGTGCTGCCCTTAACCCCTTGCCCTCTCATTATATGTCAGGGGCCAGCAGAAATACATTTTGAATACCAGCCCTCTCCTCAGAAAGATCTTTTCATTCCTGAGGGTCGCAGTGGGCTGGCAGGGGAAATGGGCTTTAAACCAGCAGCTGGCACTCTGGACATTCCAGGAAATGTCCTGTACATTCCTGCTCTGCCTGCCTAATGCTTGGGCCCAACTTTCCCAGGCAGGGCATGGGGGACGGTGCTGCCAGGGCAGCCCGGCTGTCACTTCCTCTGCAAGACCTCTGGGCCGGTGCTGTACTCACACAAAGGAACAAGCAGCAAGTGAAATTAATTTTCCTAATGTACTTAACCCAATATATCGAATATGTTACCATTTCAACAAGTTGTCAACATGCATCATGAGTGAGCTATTTTATATTTCCTTTTGGTAGTCAGTCTTCCGAATCCGGGCTATACTTTACCCTCACCAGCCCTCAATTTGGACTAGAACGTTGGTTTGGGGGCTCGGCAAGCACGTGCGGTCAGTGGCTACTGTGTCCGGCAAGGGGTGGGGGAAGGGGCGTCTAGAGACTTACAGGACCCACAAACCTTCGCATTCCTCCTGGAAGAAACTCCTGGTCCCACTCGCCCTTCTCGCTCCCCTCTCCCGGCTCCCCCGCGGCGCCCCTCCGCTGCGGCCCCCGGCTCCAGGGCGCGCACCCATCCCCCCTGCCTCCCCCCCCCCCCCCCCCCCCCCCCCCCCCCCCCCCCCCCCCCCCCCCCCCCCCCCCCCCCCCCCCCCCCCCCCCCCGGCCCCCTCGCTCTCCCCGGCCCGCCACGTAGGCGTCCGGCCTCCTTCCCGACCGTGCGGGCCGGGGCGGCGGACAGCGGGCGGGGAGTCCCTCCGCAGGCGGGAGCCGGGTGGACCACGAAAGGCCCCGCCCATCTCCCCGCCCCCTCCGTCCCTCGCCCAAGCTCCTCGCCGCCGGGGCCGCCCTCCGCCCCTCGCTCCGCCCCGTCACCCCGCCTCCGGGACCGCCCTCCGCCCGCGAGCTCCGCCCCTAGCCCCGCCCCTCTCTCCGCCCCCTCGCCGCGCCTCCCGGGCCGCCCTCCGCCCGCGAGCTCCTCCGCCGCCGCCGCCGCCGCCGCCGCCGCCGCCGCCGCGCGGGAGCCGGGCCTGGCCGGGCCGCCACCATGCTGAGCCGGCTCGGGGCGCTGCTGCAGGAGGCCGTGGGGGCGGTGAGGCCGGGGAGGCCCGCGCGCGGGCGGGGGGAGGAGCCGGCGGGCTGGCGGGCGGGGGGCGCGGGAAGGGACCCCCACCCCGGCCGCGTCGCCCGTTCCCGGGCCTCCTCTCTCCGCGGGTGCGGCCCTCCCGCACGGCCCTTCCTGCTTCGCGTAGCGTCCTTGCCGACCGCGCCTCCTCCCAGCTCCTCTCCACGTCGGCCCCCCCCTCCCCCGCCGCTAGCCCTTTCCCCCAATGGCTTCCTGTTGATTTTTCTGCCCCCACTTCCCAACTCTTCCGGATCGAGGGCCCCCGAGTCCCAGTAGTTCCTTCTCCGAGGTCCCTCCCCCGGCCCTCGGCCTTCCTGCTTCCCCCACTGCGCTCCTCCCCTCCTGGTCACCTGGGCTGGAAAAATCCCGTGCGGCTTGCCTTCCCTCCGGGCCCCCAGACAGCCCCGAGGCCTGGGCCAGGCGCGGGTGCCTTCGGCCTGCACCTGGGAAGTTGGGGCCCGGGCTGGCCGCGTCCCCGGGAAGCGTGTACACGCCGTGCAGGGGGGGTGGGCGCGGCGCCTGGCGGAGGACACGGCCCGCGGGCGGGGTCCAGACTGTTACCCCTCTCCGCGCTGCCCTGGCCACAGTGACCTTGAGTCCGGAGCGGCCGCAGCGGGGGGACCTTGGCGCGGCCATAGGCGGGACAGTTGCTATGTTTGCCATTTTCTGTTGGAGTTGAGGGCTGCTCGGAGGCGATGCACTTCATTCAGCAAGATAAAAGCACAGTTTAGATAGACGAGGGCCAGTGCCTTCTGTTTACAGTAATAACCCTTCCAAGAATCTGTCTGTGAAGTTTACAGTTCTTTTGTCTCAAAGTAGAAGCCCTCTCTAATTGATCAATCTAGTATATTCTGTCGGATTCGCTCAGGAGAAACAACCTTGTGTCCCACTTCCTTTCTCCCTAACACACTCCCCCCAACAGAGCTTATTATAAATGAGAACAGTCTCAGCCTTAATCAGAAAGTCTCCTCCTCCACCTGTCCCGGCCCTGCCGATCCTGCTGTCCAGGGCAGCCCCCCTCAGAGGGGTTCCAGAATAATCTTGGCTTCCCCTCCTCCTCGCCTCCAGTCAAAGCAGCTGGCATCTTAGAAAGGGATGTGACAGACGGTCACATCACACCTGTCATGGAGCGCCCCACACCCGGGGCAGGCAGGCGGCTGGAGAGCCCGGGTCCTCAGAAGTGACTGTCTAATGCTTGCAGTGCATTGGCACCAGGGATTGGTGGCCAACGGGGTATTTTCAGGCAGGTGATTTTTGGTCCCTAGAGGCTGCGTAGACAATGCCGTGGACGTTTGGCTGGCTCCGTGTAGCCGCCAGGAGAGAGGAGAACCCCACCTTTCCCCTACATCCCCACATCAAGGGCACAGGTCTGCCCCTGCCAGGTTCGCCAGGTTAAGACCCCAGCAGGTTGCTTGGCTCCTTGTTAAGAGAGGAAGAGTGCTCCTTCCTGCCCTCTTCTGACAGAACAGAATAGCAACCCTTAGGGTTCTATAGAAAATAGTCTTTATTGTCATTAAAAAAGATAACGGAGATTCGTGATTTAATAATTTCTCTTTAAATCATTTGGAGTTATAATAGTTAATCGTAGATTCAGGTGAAGATGATCCCCTTTGTTCTAACAGTCTGTTTCATTACAGTCTGTTTGCTGACCGTCTGTGTTCTCCGGGGTCTCCGGGATTGTTTGTTCTCACTGTAAGCCCAGAGTAAGGGTTCAGGAGACTGCAGATGAAGTTTGAGGCTAGATGAGAGCCCATCACAGCACTGGAAGATGATCACAGTGCCGATCGCGTGTCGGAGGGCTTTCCTGAGACAAGGAGCTATGGAAAGAATGTCTAGAGGAGTCTGCTGAGATATTTAGTAAGTACAAATGAGTAGTCCCTAGTGGCAGAGCCTTTTAGGGGCAGGCAAAGCTAGAACACACAGAACCCGAGCCCTCAGGGAGCTCACGGCCTAGTAGAAGAGAAGACTCTAATCCTGCAATCATAGTCTCCCACAGGACGTGGTAAGAGGCAGTGGCTCCATGTGGACAGCGTGCTTGGAATGACCACGGCAGGTGCCACCCCAGTTAGGGTCATGCCCCCACAGTTACCCGTGAAAGAGGACAAGGTTCCCTGGGCAGCCTTGGGGGCTGAGAGTTTCAGGGCCTCTGATTCGGTGTTACTGCTTCTTCCTCCTGCCTTCATGGTCTTCTGAACCATTCTTCCTGCCTTCATCTTCTGCACGCAACCGCCTGCGGACTCTGCCTGAAACACGGCTCAGCAGATGTCCTTGACCTGCCCCCCCCCCCACCTGCAGGAGACAGTCCTGACCCAGCGGCTCGATGTTCAGGACCCCCCACACTCATCAAACCAAACTTGTTCCGGACAGACTTTGCAGCGTCCCTTCTGCGGGGACCGTCTTTCCTTCATCTCTAATTATTGACTCGGGACCTCATTCACCACATTTTAGTTTCAGGGTAACCCCAGTAAAAACTTCTCTGTTCCCGTGCTCTTTTCCCACCAGCCACTTGTCACCTGCCCCGCATGCTCACACTGCTTCCTACACTGAGTTATTCAGGGCGCTTTTTGTATTCTGTTCTCCCTGGCACTAGGTCCCCAATGGCCTTGTTTTGCTTCCAGCACCTAGCATGATGTCTTGTATACAATAGGTACTCAATAGGGGCTTCCTGAATGAATGAGGAATAGACAGTTCTGTGATGCAGTGAAGCGTGAGGTTGGAGAAACATGGGTCCAGGATCTCTGGGGAGGCCTTTGTGGAGCCGGTGGCCCTTAGCTGGACCTCACGGGTGGCCGTTTGGATCTAGGCTCGTGTAGGGGGACACAGGGCCTTTTGGGCAGAGGAGTTGCCTGAACAGAGACCGAGAGGTAGAAATGAGCACCTGTGGTGAGAGGAACTGTTTGAGAATGTGTGTTTTCCCTGTAAATGTTGACTCTGTAACGAAAGAGAACGAATGCTCTTTTCTGGAGTTCTCAGGGAAAGCACTTGTTATCGGTTTGGAGGTGAACAGATAACTTCTGGAAAGGGGGCCTTGCTCGTAGCAGAAAGAGAATTCCTTGGGGCTGCAGGCTGGGCCTTCCCAGCAACTCCAGCAGCCTGCGGCCTTGGACAAAAGATGCAGGCATGTTCTAAGTAAAGCATCTTGTGAGTATTATGGTAGCATCACCCATCTGGCTGAACGAAGCCTTTCGGTGGCTGTGAACACAGATTTGTGCAGACTCCCGGACGGAGAGGGGCCCGAAAGCTTTGTTTTGCTGCGTTTTCCCTGTGTATCATTTTGATTTTGTCGTTTTGGGGGTCCTCTCCTGTTTTCCTCTGCGATCCGTGTCCGTCCCCCCGCCAGTGTTCTTCGCTCTTCTGGGCCAGGGGCTGTGGGACCATGGTGTGTAGCAGGAGCACGGCCCCTCCGGGAGGAAGGGGGGCGGGGAGAGGTGCCGAGAGACCGCCCAGGAGAAAGTACATTCTTTCTCCCTTTGAGAACCTGGCGCCTCCTCCAGGGCCTGGCACTGACCTGAGCCCTGGTAGACGGCGGACCATCTGTCTCGAGGAGTGGCAGCAGCGCCTGTAGTCGGGTGGTGGCTCCTTACGCAGTCTCTGCTCTCTCTGCAGCGGGAGCCCAGCATCGACCTGCTGCAGGCCTTCGTGGAGCACTGGAAGGGCATTACGCACTACTACATCGAAAGTACAGGTGAGGCTCGGTCTCCCCCGGCCGGGGGAGCCCTGCGGGCAGTGGGGAGGGAGTGTGAGTTACCATAGACGGCACTGCCCTTACGGAAGTCTAGGGCAGGAGGCGAACGAAAGCCAAGCCCTGTAACATGCCTGGCTTCTTCTCCCCAGGCTGACACCACAGCCAGCCAGAGGTTTGGGTGACTGAGGCCCAGCAGGATCACCCCCCGAGGGGGCAGAACCCAATTGGCTGCTTTGTGGTCAGTTTCTTGGTATTGGTGATTCACGCTGGTTGCCAGGCAACCGTGTCCTGGTTCAGACTCCGCTTTGACTCCAGTCTGCCCCTTTCCTCAAGACTTGATTTCCAGCCTGAGCCAGCCTGAAAGATGAAAAAGCAGTCTTTGGACACTCTGAGGGACCCCTTAAGTGCCCTTTTAGACCAGGTTTCACGATCTTGGCGCGGCTGAGTGCTTGGGCTTGGTCATTCTGGGTGGTGGGCTTCTGGGAGTGCCCGGTGGGATGGATAGTGGGACGGATAGCCGCACCCCCGCTCCCGCCCTCCCCATGGCGGTACCATCGGTGTCTCTCCAGACAGGGCCACGTGGGCCCAGGGGCAGAATCACCCCCAGGGCAGAACAGGGGCTTTAAACGAAGATCTTTTTTTTCTTTTTTTGAGGTATAATGGATGTATCGTGTAACTTGAGCATACAACATACAGATTCAGTATATGGATACTGTGAAGTGATCAGTACAATTTAAGTCTAATTAATACCCCATTTTTCCTTGTGATGACAACTTTTTTTAAGATTTTATTTATTCATTTGACAATTTGGCAGAGAGAAACTCAGCTAGAGGGGGAACACAAGCAGGGGGAGTGAGAGAGGGAGAAGCAGGCTTCCCGCCGAGCAGGGAGCCCAATGTGGGACTCGATCCCGGGTCTCTGGGATCATGACCTGAGCCGAAGGCAGTCGCTTAACCAACTGAGCCACCCAGGCGCCCTGGACTTATTTACTTTTTAATTGGAAGTCTATACCTTTTAGACTGACAGGGAGCCCCAGTCTACCCGCACATAGGAAAAGATCCTGAAGTGACTCAGGCCCGCCTGCGACTTCACTGGAGCCCGATCTATTAACTTCCAGCACAGTCCCTAGACCACAGGCACAGGGGTGAGTGAGGTGAGCTGTGTCGTTCAACAGCCAGTGCTTCCAGAATAAGCTAGGGGGTGCCCCACGGCCGGTCCCAGAGCACCGACACTTGCTTTACGCGGTCTGTCCGAGACGCTCACAGCTTCCCCATCAAGACCTTTGCACAGTGTTTGCCTCCAATCTCATGGTCATGCACGGATTTTCTTCTATGTAAAGACAAAAAATTGTTCCTCCTTTCTGCCTCCTGTGAGTATAAAAAGATTTACCTCTCGGGAAGCTGCTCCAAGACAGCTTCAAATTCTAGGATGGAGACCGCCGAACCCACGGCTTCTCAGTCGGGCCCAGAGCCGGCCTGCAGCCCGAGCAGCGCACCCTCCTGTACGCCTCCCGGGTTAGGGGGAAAACGATGCCGCCTCGCTCGCTAGAGTGTGCACACGTTCCCAGTCAGGGGGCTGCATCCTGGGCCTCAGCCAAAAGCTCTTTTGTCTTTTTAAATATAGAAGCACCCGCTGTCAATTCCCACTTGCGCTGGGCTTTGCCCAAAGCCCACTGTGAACCTGGCCGAACTCCAGGTGCACCCCCAGTCTCCCTCCACCCCGCAGGCCCTTCACCCCACTCCCCCTTGTTTCCTGAATCTCTGTTAGATGAGAGCACGCCCGCCAAGAAAACGGATATCCCCTGGCGGCTGAAGCAGATGCTGGACATCCTGGTGTACGAGGAGCGGCAGCAGGCGGCAGCTGGCGAGGCCGGGCCCTGTCTGGAGTACCTGGTGCAGCACAAGATCCTGGAGACCCTGTGCACGCTGGGCAAGGCCGAGGTGGGCAGCCCCGGGAGCCCGGGCGTTCCCGGCCCCTCCGCCTCCGTGCCGGTCACGTCGTGTCCTGGAGATGCTCTCGTGACTCGGTTCCCTCAGTGAAGGCGTGCTAAGAGCCAGCCGCGGGCCAGGCAGGGTCCCCCCCCACAGATTCTAGTCAGAGAGAGGTGGGTCGTACGGGAGCACGTACACGGTCTGTTCAACGGTGACAGGGCTCTGGGGAGCCGTGGAGCCCGTCGGGGGGCCGGATGTGCGGGGGAGGCCAGTCTCAAAGACGGGCACACCTCGCTGGAGGGCGCTGCACTTGACCGTGCTTCCCAAAGACTGCATTTTTTTTAAAGATTTTATTTATTTAACAGAGAAAGACAGCCAGAGAGGGAACACAAGCAGGGGGAGTGAGAGAGGGAGAAGCAGGCTTCCTGCAGAGCAGGGAGCCCGATGTGGGACTCGATCCCGCGTCTCCGGGATCATGACCTGAGCCGAAGGCAGTCGCTTAACCAACTGAGCCACCCAGGCGCTCCTGGATGCACATTCTTATACTGAAACTGTGTAGTAAAGTTCTGTGCAGTGTTGATGGTGAATACACATTTGATGACTAATGGAACACAGTCCTTAGACCTGCCTTCTGGAACCCATCCCCTCTCTGGTCTGAGGCTTGAGTGGCAGTAGAAGGATGGGAGATGGTCCAGACCTCCCACCTCCCCTCACTTTGCATCAGGCCATGGAAATAATTACCTTTTTTTAAAAAAAAAAAAAGATTTTATTTATTTGACAGAGAGAAACACAGCGAGAGAGGGAACACAAGCAGGGGGAGTGAGAGAGGGAGAAGCAGGCTTCCCGCCGAGCAGGGAGCCCGATGTGGGGCTCGATCCCCGGTCTCCAGGATCATGACCTGAGCCGAAGGCAGTCACTTAACCAACTGAGCCGCCCAGGCGCCCCCCAAAGACTGCATTTTTTACAAGTTGAAGGTCTTTGGGCAACGGAGCCTTGAGAAAGTCTGTTGGCGCCATTTTTCCAGCAGCGTTTGTTCACTTCATGTCTCTGTAATAGACGTGAGAATACTTCATACTTAGTTATTATATTCCTTACAGTGATATGTGATCAATGATCTTTGATGTTGCTATTATAATTGGGGGTACCACAAATAATGCCCCTATAAGACAGCTTCACTGACCAGCCATTCCCCCCTTTCTCCCTCTCCTTGGGGGCCTCCCTGTTCTCTGAGACACTACAGCATTGAAATTAGGCCAACTAATCACCCTACACTGGCCTCTAAGTGTTCAAGTGAAAGGAAGAGTCACATGTCTCTCCCTTAAAATCAAAAGCTAGAAATGGTTAAGCTTAGTAAGGAGGGCACATTGAAAGCCGAGATGGGCCAAAGTCTGGGCCTCTTGCACCCGTTGAGAATGCGAAGGAAAAGTTGTTGAAGGAAATTCAAAGTGCCTTCCAGTGGACACATGAACGGTAAGAGAGCAAAGTAGCCTTGTGACTGCGGCGGAGAGTGTCGGAGTGCTCTGCACAGAAGGGCACACCAGCCACGACGTTCCGTAGGCCAGAGCCTGACCCGAGCAAGGCCCTGACGCTGTCCAGTCTGAGGGCTGCGGGCGGCATGGGAGCCGCAGGAGAAGAGGCGGAGGCTGGCAGAGGTGGGTCCGTGAGGTTAAGGAGGAGGCCGTGTCTCTAACATCGGAGGGCAAGGTGAGCGCCCGGGCTGTGGAGACGCCGCCGCAGTTCTCCAGGAGACCCAGCGCGGATGAGCGAGGAAGGAGGCGACGCCAAGCGACAGATTCCCAGTGCGGACAGGACGGCCTCTGTTGGAAGGAGACCAGCTGGGACTCTCAGGGCTGGACGGGGAGGTCAGTGCCCGGCCTGGACGTCTCGAAGGCCAGGCTGCCTCTCTCGTTAGGGGTCGCGCTGCTGGTGACCTGAGGTCGAGGCGGTGCTCACCCACCACGCTGAAGGTCCCCGGGCCCTGGAGTCACTGGGCCCACTGCCCGCGCTCCGTCAGCGGGACGGCCAAGCCTGGCTGAGCGCACTTCGCGTTACCGCGCGGGTTCCCGAGTATCTGAAGCCCACTGTTGAGACCTACCGCTCAGAAAACAATAGTCACAGCACGACTGCTCCCCGGCCACACTCGGGGTGGGCCACGAGCTCTGGGGGGACGGAGAACCAGACGGTTGCCGTCTTCTGCCCACACCGCCTCCGACCTGCAGCCGTGGACTCTCCAGTCGTCTTATTTAAGAACTACCTTCTGGAGGGCTGCGGCCACCATGGATAGTGCCTCTCCCGACAGATCGGGGCACGGTCACCCGGAAACCTCCCGGCCGTTCTGGGTGCCAGTGAGGCCCTTCGTGACTCACGAGAATCGTCCAGACACCAGCGCGAACAGCAGTTTGA
>PITA01026191.1:0-23067 GCA_004023965.1 Spilogale gracilis
ACATCTTCAGGATCCTGGTTGAAACCAACAGCTTCGAAACTCTGCTGACCTTCACTCAGGGCCAGTGTAATTCACTTCGAAATGCATGGCAGATGAGTTGGGTTGATGGTTGGAGGGATGGGTGGGGGAATGAATGCTCATGTGATAAAACAAATAGTAAAATGTAAATTACAGACTCCTTTGGTCGGTATATTGGTAATGACTGCACCATTTTTTCCATTTTTCTGAGACCACAGGAATGCTAAACTAAATCGCCAGTGGCAGACACACGTGGACGTTTGTTATATGTCTGTCATATTTCTATTAACATATTCCATAATAAAGACATTCATTAACAGATAAATCAATGAATGTCACCTGGTGATTCTGACAGCCACCCCGTGGGGCTCTGACGGCTCGGAAGTCTCACAGCATGCCGAGAGGCGACACAACACTGACCTGAAAGGCTGGAGAGGAGGTTCCCGGGGCTGCTGGATCAGGACATCACACACATAGTGGTTTACAGTCACACATGTTTACTATCTTCCAGTCCTGAGGTCCAGAGTCAGAAATGGGTCTCACTGAATTAAAGTCAAGGTGTTGGCAAGGCTGCTTCCTTCCGGAGACTCTAGAGAATCAATTTCCCTGCTCTTTCTGGCTTCTAGAGGCCACCTGGATTTTCTGGACTCATGGCCAATTCCTTCACCTTCATAGCTAGCAGCGGAGCACCTTTATATCTTTCCCTGACTCTGACTTTTCTGCTCCCCTCTTTTTTTAAAAAAATATTTTATTTATTTATTTGACAGAGAGAAACACAGTGAGAGAGGGAACACAAGCAGGGGGAGTGAGAGAGGGAGAAGCAGGCTTCTGGCTGAGCAGAGAGCCCTATGTGGGGCTCGATCCCGGGTCTCCGGGATCATGACCTGAGCCGAAGGCAGTCGCTTAACCAATTGAGTCACCCGGGCGCCCCTGCCCCCCTCTTTCACATTGAAATACCTCTTGTGATTCAACGGAGCCCACCCAGATCATCCAGGATAATGTTCCTGTTTTAAGGGCATCTCATTCCATTTGCAACCTTAATCCTCCCGGCCCTGTAATGTAACAGGATTGGAGGATGTGGACATCTTTGGGGAACCATTATTCTGCCCGCCACAGGACTCTGCCCACACAGAAGTGGCTCCCCGAGTAAGGGGAAGCGCTGTGACTCCTGACATATGCATGCTGCCCAGCCCCGATGGAAACGGAAGTGTCAGGTCTTGCAAAGGTAGTGTTCTCCATTACTCCCTGCTGCTCCCAGACTAACCTCCACACCCCCCACAACCAGTCTGGACAAGTCAGAAGGGGCAAGTGTGACCGACCTGTGGTACAGGAAACACTGAGTCCCCACTGGCCTTGGGACTGACTCCAACATTTGGTGCCAACAAAATGGTTATGAGTTGGTAGATAAATTATTGGCCCCCATCTCCCTGTCACAAACTCCTCTGAAGGCGTTAAGACATTCTCCTGGGTACGTGAAGAGGTGCGGTGCCCTGCCTGGGGGACATGGAAGGGTCTGCTGCCTGCCTCGGTTCTGGCCCTTTACTTGGCTAGCCCAGCCACCCCCAAAGCCAGCCCTGATCCTCTGACACCCACAGGATGCCTGCCTCTACTTCCCCAGCTTGATCTGCATCTGCTCCAACTTTCCTTTCCTCTTCCTAGTTTGGAACCTTGATCCCATGTTCCTTCCTAAGTGTCTTCTCACAAATATGAACTCCAGTCCTCCTGTAGAAGTCTTGGCTCCTCTTCCCCGTCCTTCAACTTCAGTAAGGACTCCTTGATTCAGGCTCCCAGTCCTGAGGACTCCACCCTGCAATCAAAGGCCAGGGAGAGTCCAAGCCCCAGCACCCTTGTAAGGAATATGGAGAGAATTAAATCCTTTTGTGTTGGGCATTCATCATTCAATTTTTAAAAATTTTATTTTTAAGTAAACTCTACAGCCAACCTGGGGCTTGAACTTACAACCCCTAGATCAACAGTCACATGCCCTACCAGCTAAGCCAGCCAGGAGCCCTGACATTCGTCATTTAATATTATTTCCTATATACAGTTCCATGTGTCAATGGGGTCCATTCTATCGATAGACCATATTTTGCTTTGTTGCATCTACGTTTTAAGCTTTTGGGACATTGCCAAACTATTGTTATCTTAAATATCTCTGCAATGAACATCTTTATTCAAGTTACTTCAGTTTCCTTTTGGGTTATTTCCTTGGGACTAATTTGCAACCAAAAGATAATTGGGTTGAGATATTCATCTATTCCTTCTTTATCTGATGCACACCCTTTCCCACTGGGAACATCCCTCTCCACTTTATGGTTCTGATGTGCTTTCAAGCAGAAGTCCTCACCTGCCCTGTCCCAAGGGTGGGTGTTTGAGCCAATGTCTTCATGGTAGATTAGTAACAACAAAGCACATGTCTCAGTGGTTTAACACAGTTAAGAGTTTATTTCTTGGTTATATCATCGCTTGATAAAGGTTTAGGGGAGGTGGAGGGGCAGGACATGGGAGGCCCATTTATAAGCAGAAATTCAGATTAAGCTCCTTCCTTCTAGTGTCTTGAATGTTCTCTAGGGATCTTTGGGGCCCTTCCATTAGACCTGTACACACATCAACCATGACTGAACAGAGAGTAGGAAGACTGGGAGAGGAGGTACACTTTCAAAGCCAGGTCTGAAGTTGTGTATCTCACTTCTGCCATATTTCTTTGGCCAGAATTAGTTGCATACTTCCACTAGATGTGAGAACACGTGAGAAGTAGAGTCTTCAGTGCCCAGGAGGAAATGAAACAGTGGTCAACACACAGCATCGTCTTTGCCAATTAGAGTACTTCATACTTGAACATGAGATTGCTCAACAATGGGCATATGGTCTATGTAGGTTTATCAGAGTCCTTCTGGGGGATTGCTGTGGATCCTGGGAGGCTTTCTAAAGAGGAGAGCTATGCTGCTCTTGCTGATATGAGGGGCAGGCAGGGCTTCTTTCCAGCAGAGCAAGGGAGGAAGTCTACTGGAAAACAAAGCCAGCGGCAGAGAGAACCAAGGATCAGATCCCTAGGAAGTGCTTTGAGCTCTTGGATCCAGGATATAACTCTTCTGGATAAATCCCTTTGCTTGAGTCAGTCTACATTGGATTTCTGTCACCTACAACCAAAGGAGTCCTGACTAATAATACATGGGTCAAGGGACAAAAAGACTTAATAATGCTTGAAATATATTTCTAGAATGTTCTCTAAAACATCCTAGCCATCGTGTAAAGCAGCTTTCCTCCCCAACTTTTGTTTTTATAACTTACATTTTTTTAAGCAAACCTTAATGTTGTTGTAATCAAATGTTTTATTGCTGGAAGAGTGGAGTCTTTTCACAGTTTACACATTGTATTTTTGGGGTTTATCTCTTCCAACCATATGTTAAAGATATTGACTTTGTAAGACTGGATAAAAGCAGTTTTATGAGTCTTACCTTCCTTATATATTTTGAAGGATCACCTGTTATTGGTTACATCCTTCAGATAGAAATGTACACAAAGGTTTGTGTGGATGGTTGTAGCAGGAATGTCTTTATTCGCTCATCAGAAATCTACTTCTTATTTTGAGAGTTAGTATAGCGCAGGGGTTGAGAGCAGAGGCCCTGAGGCCAGACTTCCTGGGTCCAAAATCTGGTCTATGCACTTACCAGCTATGAAACCTTAGCAATATCATTAACCTCCTTCTCATCTCAGAAATGCAGATAACACCTACGTTGCAAGTTTGGTTGGTTTTGTTTGTTTGTTTGTTTGTTTGTTTTTTCCTACGAGGTCTTTTATGAGGATTGGATGAGGTAATGCATATGGAATGATCAGAACAATAACTAACTTCCAGAAACATGCATTAAGATGCTGTTTTGGGTGATGATCCACAGACCTGTACCCCTGAAGCAAATACTAATTATATGTTAATTTTTTAAAAAAGATGCTCTTTTGCGGGGCTCCTAGGGGCTCAGTTGGTTAAGCAGGTACCTTTGATTCAGGTTATGATCCCAGAGTCCGGGGACTGAGCCCTGAGTCTCCCTGCTCAGTGGGGAGTCTGCTTCTCCCTCTGCCTCTCCCCCCTGCTTGTGTTCTCTCTCTCAAATAAATATATTCCTTTTTTAAAAAAAGATGCTGTTTAGGGGGCACCTGGGCAGTTCAGTAGGTTACGCATGCCTTCAGCTCAGGTCATGATCCCAGCATCCTGGGCTCGAGTCCCACGTTGTACCCCATACTCAGTGGGGGAGCCTGCTTCTCCCTCTGCTTCCTTCCTCTCCCCCCACTGCTTGCTCGTTCTCTCTCTCTCTCTCAAATAAGTAAAAAAAAAATTTAAAAAGATGTGGTTTTCATTGTTATTATTATTGAGCACCTAGAGTATGCCAGACATTGGCCTGGGCACTGGGATAGAACAGCAAAGAAACCAGAAAAAACTCCTGATTGCCCTTATAGAGCATACGTTTATTTTTTTCCTTTCCTTTTTTTTTTCTTTTGATCTTTTCTTTTTCTAAGATTTTATTTATTTGTTTGACAAAGAAAAACACAGCTAGAGAAGGAACACAAGCAGGGGGAGTGACAGAGGGAGAAGCAGGCTTCCCACATAGCAGGGAGCCCAACGTGGGGCTCGATCTAGGGACCCCGAGATCATGACCTGAGCCAAAGGCAGACGCCCAATGACTGAGCCACCCAGGCACCCCTTTTCTTTCTTTTTTTTTTTTAAAGTAGGTTCCATGCCCAATGTGCTACTGAATTCACAGCCCTGAAATCAAGAGTCATGAGTCCCACGCCCTGAGCCAGCCAGGCACCCCTGGAGCTTACCTTCTAGAGAGACTAATTACATAAGGGAAATCTAGGTGATTCATGCCGTGGAGGGACATAAAGCAGGGAAAGGAGAAACAGAGTAATGGGAAGCGATGAAATTTGAAAGAGGATGTTCTGATAAAGGCATCACTGAGAAGGCAACATTCAAGTACACACCTGAAGAAAGGGAGGAAATGAACCTCATGGCTGTCTGGGAGAAAGGTGTTCCATGAAAACGCAGAGGCACTAAGGAAGGAACAGACCCAGACACACTGACCTCCATGTTGGTTGGAGCTGAGCAAGTGGTAGGAGAAGTCAAGGCAAGGCGGAAGGATGGGGCTGGGATCATGTGGGACCTTGATGGCCTTCTTGGTAATGCCTTTGAATTTTGCTCGGAGTAAGATGGGAGCCACTGGAAGGTTCTGAGCCAGGGAGTGGCCTGAGATGGCACATTTTAAGGGTGCCATTCAGGCAGAAGCAGAGAGACGGGCTAGGAGGCTGCTCAGCAATCCAACTGGAAAAGAATGGTGATGGTTTGGAACAGGCTGCCCGCACGAGACCAGTGGAGTCAGAGTCTAGCTATACCTCACAGATGGAGACAACAGGATTCGCGGGGGTGGGGGGAAGACACGGGGACAAAGACACGGAGCGTCTTCAAGGTTAACTCCAAAAGGTTCCTAGTGGCTCAGCCAGTTAAGGTCTGACTCTTGATCTCAGGGTTGTGAGTTCAAGCCCTGTGTTAGGCTCCACACTGGGCAAGGAGGAAGGCTGGGGGAGGACCATGGTAGGGAAGAAGATCAGAGTTTAATTTCAGAGTTGGTAGAGGTAACTGCTAGTTCCGTGTTTATTATTTGTTACATTTGTGCCAACTGCACATAGCATGAGTGATAACTATTTATGATTAGTTATATTTGTTGTAAATAAAACCTTTGTCTCAGTATTTTTCCTATGACATCGGTTGTGTTGATTTTTCAGAAGACAGAGGACTGGGAAACTTCACAACAATCACAATCACTTTGCTAGTGATTTCCCAATGATTTTTCTCAGAGGGCTTTGAAGTTTTAACATTCTGTGTCCTTTTCCTGTTATCCGGTAAGGGAGTTTTTGTTTAAGCAATCTCTACACCCAATGGGGGGGTTCAAACTCACAAAGCCAGGATCAAGAGTTGCATGTTCTATTGACTGAGCCAGCCAGGCACCACAGAGAATATTTTATCCGTGCAAACAGTGGACTCGTGACTCTTTTTTTTTTTTTTTTTAAAGATTTAATTTATGGGCACCTGGGTGGCTCAGAGGGTTAAGCCTCTACCTTCGACTCAGGTCATGATCTCAGGGTCCTGGGATCAAGTCCCACATTGGGCTCTCTGCTCAGTGGGGACCCTGTTTCCCCCTCTTTCTCTGCCTGCCTCTCTGCCTATTTGTGATCCCTCTGTCAAATAAATAAATAAAATCTTTTTAAAAAATATTTAATGTATTTGTCAAAGAGAGAGAGTTCATAAGCAGAGGGGGAGCAGCAGGCAGAGGCAGAGGGAGAAGTAGGCTCCTTGCTCAAGGATGCAGGACTTGATCCTAAGATTCTGGGATTATGATCTAGGCCAAAGTCAGACTCTAAACCAACTGAGCCATCCAGGCATCAGGTAGACTTGCCACTCCTAAGCACCATGCATTATAAGATGCACCAGAAGGGAGCGCCTGACTGGCTGTCGGTAGAGCATGTGATGCTTGATCTTGGGGTGGTGAGTTCGAGCCCTATACTGGGTGCAGAGATACGTTAAAAAAGTAAATAAAGCAAGATGCATCAGAGGATGATGGAAAAGAGCACATTAACAATTGGAAATAGGGGCACCTGGGTGGCTCAGTTGGTTGAGCGACTGCCTTCGGCTCAGGTCATGATCCCGGAGACCAGGGATCGAGTCCCACATCTGGCTCCTTGCTCAGTGGGAAGCCTGCTTCTCCCTCTCTCACTCCCCCTGCTTGTGTCCCTTTCTGGCTGTGTTTCTCTCTGTCAAATAAATAAAATATTTAAAAAAAAAACAACAACCAATTGGAAATAAAGCTCTAGAAACTTTGGCTTTGCCTTTAATATAAAACTACAAAGGTAAATGGGACTGATGGTAGATCTGACTTTTCAGTTTAATCTCACTACAGTTTTAAAGTCCCATGGGAGGGCACCTGGGTGGCTCAGTGGGTTGAGCCTCTGCCTTTGGCTCAGGTTAGGATCTCAGGGTCTTGGGATGGAGGCCTGCGTCGAAATCTCTGCTCAATGGGGAGCTTGCTCCCTCCTCTATGCCTGCCTCACTGCCTACTTGTGATCTCTCTCTTTGTCAAATAAATAAATAAAATCTTAAAAAAAAATTAAGTCCCACGGGAAAATTTTTTTTAAAAAATCCCATGAATAGGACGCCAAATATGTCAGATAATATTTATTTCTGGCTTTTAACCAGTGTTCCATGGAGATGTTTTGAGGTCACTCTATGTCCAAGGATGGGATGGGATGGGACTCCAGGGTCACTCTGTGTCCAAGGGCAGATCACTCATATATTACATGGACACTGTCCTTTATATAAAGCTTCTGAATATGAAGAACTTTATATGGAACAAGTTTCTGCCATTTGAAAAAAAATTTTGTGAAAATAGTGTGGCTCCATATTATTTCAAGAATTAGGGTCACAGTGGGGTGCCAGGATGGCTCAGTCCATTGAGCATCTGACTCTTGGCTCAGGTCATGATCTCAGGGTCTCTTTCTTTCAATTCTTATGTACCTTACTTTTCCTTCTTAGAGAATTATGACAAGCATTTCCAATATAGTGACTACTAAATTGTGTCAGGTAAATTAATCAAATTACATTATGTTAGGGCATCTTGGTTTTGTACTTTGAGAAATTCAATGTATCTACAGGTTTGAAAGTTCAAAGTCTACAGGTAATACATAAGTGAAAAATAAAGTCTTCCTTACCACATGTCCTTCTTCCTAAAGGCAAACAATTTATTGAGCTTCTCTCCAGAAAAGCAAATCATTGTATATGTGAGAATGTGATGTGAGTGTGTCTGTAGGCACAACTTCTTAATTGTACTTCCTTTTACACCTTTCTTTAAATGTAATGATTCTAATGCTTAGCAGTTAGGTGAGGATTCTGGGTATGAGAGCATCTTGCCTCTTAAGCCAGGAAGCAGATGAGAAAGCATGCATTCACCTGTGAGAGGTGGGATGTTTGGGGGGGGGGGGAGGAGGGGCACATCCCTAGAGGACCTTGCTTGAGACTTGGCCAGGAAAGCATTTGAATGAGTTAGCACTATTGATTCATGGGCGAATTTGCAAGAATTCTGCCCTTTTCTGCCCTTTCCTTATAGCTATGAGTTTTAGGTGCTCTTTAGGGTTTGCCATTTTGTCAGAAATAATTGAGTTTAAGTAAAAGAGATCATCCTTGATAATCTGGGTGGGTCTCATTCAATCCACTGAAGGGCCTTAAGAACAGAACTGAGATTTGTTGAGGAGAAAGAAATTTGCCTATGGATTATAGCATTGGCCATAGAGTTTCTTGCTCAAGAATTTCCAGCCTATAGTTTTCACAAATGTGCCTTAATAAAAGATGAAATGTAAAAAAAGAAAAGGAAAAAAAGTTTGCAACCTGGTCTGCCTTACAAGTTTCAGACTTGCCAGCCCCCACGATCCCATAAACCAATTCCTTACAATAAATCTTTTTTTTTTTTTTTCTTTTTTAAGTAATCGCCACACTCAACATGGGACTCAAACTCATGACCCCAAGATCAGGAATCACATGCTCTTTCGACTGAGCCAGGCAGGCTCCCCTACAATAAATCTTTCTAAATCTATCCATCTGTCCATCCATCCTACCAGTATTGTTTCTCTAGTAGAGCCCTGACCAGGATATCATGCACATGGCAGCAACCCAGAAAGGCGGGGGTGAAGCATTTTGTAAAAATGGCAGTGCCCGGGCTCAGTTGGTTAAACATCCTTAACCTGAGCTTTTTGGCTCAGGTCATGATCCCAGAGTCCCAGGATCAAGTCCTGCATCCAGCTCCCTGCTTGGCAGAAGTCTGCTGCTCCTCTGCTCCTCCCCCCTCAAATAAATGAAGAAAAAATTTTAAAAATGGCCATGCCTATGTGACATTGTCCTGACTGTGGGTATCAGACAAAATGCCAAAATGAGCTCCCACACCTTCTTCACTGGTAGTGAGCGTCACTGAAAGAAGCCGAGGGCAAGAAACAGCAGATGCCTCCAGGAAGAAGTCAGATACATTATTGGTGAACATGTAGGCTCACACCCTCTGGGGACGTTCAGACAAATCTGGGGAAGACTTGGAGGTGGCTGAGGTCCTTCCTCATCAACAGATGCAAGTGGGAACCCAAATAATACAGTTAATCCTCATGTGACCCCAGTTCTAGAAGAATGTGGTGCTTGAGTTCCAGCAGGAAATAGACGACATACTAAAATTTATGATCATGCCAGGAGCTTGACAAATAGAGCATTCACTCAAGGGCAGGCATGGCATAAGGACACCACAGAGATAGCCCAGTACTTCTGGGGGCTGGTAAGAGCCCAGCTGTTCCTTCTCCTGGGCTCAAGGCACAAGACGAGAGAAAGATTCCCAGAACTGGAAACAGAGGACAGAAGTTTGCCTTGCAAAGACCTACCAGTGGAGGGACAGCCCGAGCAAGGGGACCCCTCAGGAAGGGAGCTGATCTTACTTTTCTTCTTTCTCTGATATCTTGCCTGGCTTCCTCCTGACCAGATGCCAGAGGCACCAGAGGCCCTTTATGGGAACCGTATAGGTCAGCCTCTAGTTAGAAAGGCAGATAGAGAATGATGGAGAATCAACCGGAAGGGCCGAGAAGTGCTGTCTGGCCTACACAGGTTACACCAGAATACTGAATTTAGCTACATCTTTCTCCTCTCTGGAAGACATTTCTTTTTTTTCTTTTTTTTTTTTTTTAAGATTTTATTTATTTGACAGAGAGAAATACAGCCAGAGAGGGAACACAAGCAGGGGGAATGAGAGAGGGAGAAGCAGGCTTCCCGCCGAGCAGGCAGCCCGATGCGGGGCTCGATCCCAGGTCTCCGGGATCATGACCTGAGCCGAAGGCCGTCGCTTAACCAACTGAGCCACCCAGGCGTCCCCATGGAAGACATTTCTTAGTGTTACACTCTATTTATAGTTTCTCTTTGTTCTGGCAATTCCCAAGCAGGGACAGCAGTGCTCCCCTAGAAGGCAAGGGAAATGTGGGGGCTTTTCTTTGCTTGTCTCAATGACTTGGGGGCACAGTTGGCATTTGGAGGACAGAAACCAAGAATACTTAATGTTTTGAAAAACCAAGAAAGAATGCTAAAAAATGAAGAACTCATAGAAAACCCAGGAGGGCAGGACGGCTCGACCAGGTGAGGGGAGCAGGGGTGTTGGGGCTAGAAGTGGGCATTTGGACGAAGGCTGGTTATGTCTGACAGTCAGAGTCTTGGGCTGCTTTCAGCTTCGTGGGCAGCTGGAAGGGGCAAGAATTATCAGGAGATCAGGAGCTGGGACAGACTCACACTGAACTGGGAGAGAAATGATCCACCGGCTCATTAAACAAGACATCAGAAGTGGAACATCAGGTCAGCAGATACATCAAGGACATCTGTAGGCCCACGGGGAGGCCCATGGGTTCAAGCGCGAGGGAGGTGCCACAACCGTAATGCCAGAGCCAGGGTAAGGAGCGCACCCGAGGCTCATGTGGTACCAGCATGGAGGAATGCTGTCATGGGCTCACACGGGGACCAACCAGCAGCTGGCCTACCTGGCGTTCCTGTGGGGTTGTCCCCCCCTTGTCCCACGAGTTCAGGTGGGAGGAGTGTTAGCGCCTGCGCTGTAGAGTGTAAAGTCACAGGTGCCTCTGGAAGGGGGTGGGGGGGTGGGGAATAGGAGAGGGAGGGGGAGGGGGAGGGGACAGGGGTGAGGGAGGGGCAGAGTGCATCTGTTGGGGCAGCAGGGGGTGCTGCTGGCCCTTCTAGAGGTGGGAAATCAGGGACCTAAAACAGAAGAGTTGGTTTCATACATATATGTATATATAAGATGGCAGGGATGGTAAAGCACATCCCGATTTTAAAGGTGAGGCATGAAGAAAGTATCTTAGACTCAGTGAAATATAGTTCTTTTACTTGTGTCTCTCAGTAACCCTAAAAAATGTAGGTGATACTATCTCCAGGTACCAGTGAGAAAATTGAGGCTCAGAGAGAGTAGGTAACTTCCCAAATGTAAGGGTTTAGTCCAACAGGAACTAACTTACTTACTTCTTTCCTTCCTTCCTTCCTTCCTTCCTTCCTTCCTTCCTTCCTTCCTTCCTTCCTTCCTTCCCTTCCTCCCTCCTTAAGATTTTATTCATTTATCTGACAGAGAGAGAGAGAGCGAGCACAAGCAAGGGGAGCAGCAGACAGAGGGACAGGAAGAAGCAGGTTCCCCACTGAGCAGGGAGCCCAAGGCAGGGCTCATCCCAGCACCCTGGGATCTTGACCTGAGTTGAAGGCAGATGCTTAACCAACTGAGCCACCCAAATGCCCCAGGAACTTATTTCTTCCAGAGCTTTCTCTGGGGCTAGAGATGCTCTGAAACGTCCATTTACCACGGACTTGGGAACAGCAAGCAGATTCGAAGGGGCTGGGGGCTAGCTTGTCTTGAAACCCAACTGGGAGAAGTCATAGGCTTACTTGGGGTGTGCTGCGGGACTCAGATTTTGGTGAGGATTCAAACCTCCCCAAGCCACTCCACTGCGGCTGCTCAGACACGAGGACAGTGCTACCAAGGCATGTCTTATCAGCACCTGGCGCAGACTCCACCCCTGCCAGACCCTCTCAGGACACCGACTCTGCCCTGCGTGTTGCCCCTCGGATGACCCCAGCTTGTCTGACCCCATTGTGCGTCAGCTTTCCTGGGACTGGACGGCCTCTAAAATGCTGAGGGTCTGTGGGGACTCCACATAGGCCATGCAGCCCAGCCTATGCCTAGTCTCGCCTGGGGGCCCTCCGATTCCAGGCAGGCCCCAATCTCCCTTGAGACCCCCTGTCTCCTCCAGAACTGGTCTAAAGTGTCTAAAAAGCAAGGGCCAGGACCCTGGGCTCCAACCCCAAAAGCCCCATCAGCTCTTGGTCAGAGGAAAGATGACAGCTCCAGGCTCTTCCTTCTGACCCCTCATGGTACAGAAGCTTCTGCTTGGATACAGAGCCTGAAGAAAAGCAGAGGCCCAAGTGTGCCTCCCAATCCGATGCCCGTGTTTCTGAAGAGATGTGTTGGAGCAGCTTCTTTATGGATGAAGAAAGCACATTTATCCCTCATTGGCTTTACTCTCCTCTAAGAATCTTGTTGTAAGAGGCTAATGTATTAAGAATCCTAGCAAATGGGCTCTTAGTCGGGTCTTGTGGTTTCTTTATGGTTTGGGAAGTCAGTGTAACATCAAAGCAAATTTCAGGGAGCCTGGTGGCTCAGTCTAAGCGTCCGCCTTCAGCTCAGGTCATGGTCTCCCAGTCCTGGGATGGAGCCCCCACGTTGGACTCCCTGCTCAGTGGGGAGCCTACTTCTCCCTCTCCCTCTGCCACTCTATCCCCCAACCTCCCCCACTCCTTACTCTCTCTCTGTCTCTCTCTCACATCAATAAATAAAAAATATATATATATATTAAGATTTTTAAATTTATTTATTTGACAGAGAGAAATCACAAGCAGGCAGAGAGGCAGGCAGAGAAGAGGAGAGGAGGAAGGAGGCTTCCTGCCGAGCAGAGAGCCCGACGCGGGCCTCAATCCCAGGACCCTGAGATCATGACCTGAGCCGAAGGCAGAGGCTTTAACCCACTGAGCCACCCAGTTGCCCTAAAATATATATTTTTAAGATTTTATTTATTTGAGAGAACGAGAGAGAGGGAAAGAATGAGTGGGGGGTGGGGCAGAGAGAGAAGCAGACTCCAAGCAGAGCAGGAAGCCCGACACAGGGCTCGATCCCTGGACCCTGAGATCATTACCTGAGTTGAAAGCAGATACTTAATGGATAAAGTCATCCAGGGCCCCAATAAATAAAATCTTAAAAAAAAAAAAAGCAAACTTCAAAAAAGAAAAAACTTCAGCCCTAACGGCACAACCTCCGCACTGTTTTCACATCAATCCTGTTACTTACCGACCAAGCATATACTATGTGCCAGTACTCTCTACACACGCCACGGGGCACAGCATTCTTAATGATAAGCATCCTGAATCCACTACACATTCTGCTAAAGACAGCAGACTCATAACTGATTCATAAATATTATTCACATTTTCACATAATCTTCATGATTATTTTGTTCACAGTTACTTTTAAAATAGAATACATTAGGGGCGCCTGAGTGGCTCAGTCATTAAGCGTCTGTCTTCGGCTCAGGTCGTGATCCCGGAGACCCGGGATCGAGCCCCACATCGGGCTCCCTGCTCTGCAGGAAGCCTGCTTCTCAACCTCTCCCACTCCCCCCTGCTTGTGTTCCCTCTCTCGCTGTGTCTCCCTCTGTCAAATAAATAAATAAATAAAATCTTTAAAAAATAGAATACATTATACAAATTTTGAAAACTAATTCTGAAAAATATCCCATCTTGACACCTAACAACTGATTACCTTTCCTATACACTTCTCTCTGCACCTGTGTACCAAATAGCAATCCTGTGCGCTGATTTTCCTAACATTGTCGTAAGTGCTTCAGTTTATGGCATTCTCCTGCAGCTGACTTCCTAAGCATCATTGGAAAGGTGCCAAAACCATTGTCTGTGTTGGGATATGTTCTAAGTGGTTTCTTGCGTCAGGAACTATCTGGCCCTGTGGGAGTCAATCCTGTCCACGTGTGAGCAAGCACTCTCCCCCTTGAGCTCCTTTCAGGAAGGGATGGCAGGCGTGAGATTTAGCATCTCTTTGCAGCCTCTCCCTCCGCACCCCTCCCTCACCCTCTCTCTCCCCATCTGTGATGCCCATTTCCTCCGGTATGGGAGTCAGAAGTGCTGGGCTCAGGTACTCAGCAGACCACATCTCTGAACCCCTCTGTTTCCTCAGCTGTGCGATGCTGCGCTGTCTTCATCCGGCTGTCGTCTACACCGGATATGACCCATGTAAAGTGTAGAGCAAAATAGTTGCTATTATCTGTGCCCTGCAGTCATTCTGCGCCTGGGGTTTGATCTCCACCCTCTCTCCAGATCTCCAGATCTCTCTGGACCTGACCTGCGGACTCCTGACCGTGGGAGCCAACCATGAGAAAGTCTGGCTCTCGTGAACCAGGTCCTCTGGGTCTGAGATTCTATAATCCTGACCTCTACCTTCAAGACTTGTCCCTTGATTCGACTTCCTTACTAGAACAGTACTGCTCTTACTGACACGCGGAAATGTCCCCACGGTCCCGACCTTAACAGTCCCATTACATCTCTGCTCCCCAACTCCTTCTCCTCTTTGCTTTGGATCCCCAGACATGAGCTCCCATCCATACACCCAAGCACTGTGACCAGTCCATGTCATCTGCTTGTCACATGGCTGCAGACAGCGAAGTGTCGGGTGCCTGGGTGGCTCAGTCCTTAAGCCTCTGGGATCGAGCTCCACGTCGTGCTCCCTGCTGGGCGGTAAGCCTGCTTCTCCCTCTCTCACTCCCCCTGCTGGTGTTCCCTCTCTCGCTGTGTTTCACTCTGTCAGATAAATAAATCAAATCTTAAAAAAAAAAAAAAAAAGGAAGAAAGTCTGATTAAATGAGTTACTGAGATAAATAAGTAAAAATAAACCCTCGCCTGCGTGCGGCAGTGAGCATTACAGATAAAGTACTTGCTGGCAAGTTACCACCTCTGATGACCCCAACTGTCCTGTGAGCAAAATAAGAATGGTTTCGCTGGCTCTGAAGATGGAAGATTAAGGCACAGAGACGTCAACTGCCTAAGTTTGCCGACTTAGTGACAGCGCCGAAATGAGTGCCCTGTATCTTCCAGTTACTGTTTTTCTCCCATTCCACTCTACTTCCAGAAATGACGAACGGCCCCTTGTCTCTCCCCGGGCTATATGCAGTGTACAGGAAGATGCTCATTGATGAATCCAAGCGAGTTTGTCTTTTCTGGCTGGCCCCGAGAAAAAAGAACTTGAAACAGAGCAAGTTCTGTAATATGGAAAATGCATTCCCGTGGCTGCCCAGAAGACTGCAGAAGCTAGCTGCCTCCACCACTTCAATTTTAAAAGGAGGAGGAATGAGAGGAGAGTGACTTCAAGGGCAGCAAATAGAGACATAGGGAAGGAGAGTGAACTTTGGTCCCAAGGGAAGGGGCCCCCAAGCTTATGCTTTGGCACTCTTTGGGGAAATGACAAGTGTGCAGAGGGTAATGGCCTACTGGTGTCCCCAGGAATCTAGATCCTTGGCTCGGGGTACCCACCCCCACCATGGTGAGAATTTCTGCATTCCAGACATGGCACAAAACAGACCTGCCGGGCTTCAGGGAACCTCAGGTTTTGGACAAAAACCATGGTGGACTGACAATCCCTCATATTAGGGTCCATGGTCAAAGGAACGAGGCTGATACAAAAGCGAAGGTTAAGCAGAGCTTTATTTCATGCCAAGCATCAGAATTTTGCTGGCCAGCCAGGGCCCCACCAGGGTTGCTTCCCAAAAGAGAGAAAGCGGCCACACCTACTCTTACAGGCTACCTTTTATAGGGGAAAACCCGCACCCCGAGCTGGCCCGACTCACGTGGCTGGCCTGAGTTAATTCTTTCACTCTGCTGTGATGATGAATACATTTAATCCCCACAGAGTGGTTTACCAGGGGATCTCCATTTGTCAGGGTCCGGGAGGTTAAGGGGATTAACTGATTGGGTGTTTCCACCTGGTCCTAAGTACCCGGGACTGGCTGCCCATTCTTAATTTGCCTCTCCATACCTCCAGGACAGGAGGTTAAAGGGCTTAACTGATTGGGCGTCTCCCCCAATCTGGCTCGTCTTTGTTTTTCAGGGGCTCTTTGCCTATTTCTCCCAGAGCTGTTTTTCTGAGCAAACAAGATGGTGGCTTGGATTCCAAAACTGGACCTTATACCCCATATCTTTTTTTTTAATTAAGATTTTATTTATTTGAGAGAGAGAGAGAGAGCAGGAGCAGAGAGAGGGGCAGAGGGAGAAGCAGACTCCCCGTTGAGCAGGATGCCTGATGCAGGGCTTGATCCCAAGACCCCGAGACTAATGGCTTAACGGATTGAGCCACCCAGGTGCCCCTGACCGTCCCCTGATCTTGGCATCATATATACATCTTAGTAGTTATGGAAGGTGAGGGAAACCCAGTCATGACTGAGATGGAAGTTCCTGTATGTCTGTTACAATAAGGGCTCAAAGTAGGATTTAAGTTGATTGGATTTAAAGAATAGGATTACAATGTTTCTCGGACCCCTACGGCTATGGATACCACAGCGACCATTCCCCATTCATTCATTCATTAAGAATTTAGAGAATAGGGGCGCCTGGGGTGGCTCAGTCGGTTAAGCATCTGCCTTTGGCTTGGGTTGTGGTCCCAGCGTCCTGGGATCAAGTCCCGCATGGGGCTCCCTCTCCTTTTACCCCTCCCTGCTTCATGCTCTCTCTCTCTCTCAAATAAGTAAATAAATTCTTTTTTAAAAAAAAATAATTTAGGGGGCGCCTGGGTGGCTCAGTTGGTTAAGCGACTGCCTTCGGCTCAGGTCATGATCCCGGAGACCGGGGTTCGAGTCCCTATCGAACATCGGGCTCCCTGCTCGCTGGGAAGCCTGCTTCTCCCTCTCTCACTCCCCCTGTTTGTGGTCCCTCTCTGGCTGTGTTTCTCTCTGTCAAATAAATAAATAAAATCTTCGGGATCATGACCTGAGCCGAAGGCAGTCGCTTAACCAACTGAGCCACCCAGGCGCCCCTAGAAATACCTTTTGTATTGATATTATTGTTACCTGATGAAGCAAATAAATAATGGTAAATAGCTAGGGCATCTGGCTACCTCAGTTGGTAGAGCATGTGGCCCTTGATCTTGGGGCCGTGAGTTTGAGCCCCACATTGGGTGTCACATTGGGTGTAGAAGGCTTAAATAAATAAACTTAAAAAATGGTAAATGGCAATACATAGTAAAAAAGGAATTGAAGATGCTGAAGTGACAGACCGTAAGGTGAGGAAAAGGCAAACCAATCCAACCAAGATAAGGAGGTCAGGGGGCACCTCACTGGCTCAGTAGGTGAAGGGTAAGACTCTTGATCTAGGGGTTGTGAGTTCGAGCCCTATGTTGGGTAGAAAAGAAAGAAAAGAAGAGGTGGTCAGGACAAACTTCTCTGTGGAGGTGGCAGCAAAGCTGAGACCTGAGAGATAAGAAGGAGCCAGTCATGTTCAGGCAGAGGGAAGTGCTTTGGCAAAGGTCCAATGGTGGGAAAAGCTTGATAGGCTCAAGGGACTGAGAAGAAGCCCTGATTCTTGCAGCATTGTGGGATGGTGAAAGAAATCCAAGGAAGCTGGTGGGAGATCATTCAGTTTGGTAAGCCACCAATTCTCTTCTCAATGCAGTCTGAGTTGACTTTTAAAAAGATGGTGTTATGTGCATTTGTGGAAGCAAGTGTGGCCCCAGAGAGGCAGAAGGGGTCCTGTGGGAGATTCTAGAGCTGGCTTACTCAACCACTTCTCCTTTGTATTCCCTTGTTATTCAGGCTGGAGAGCCAAACCTCACTTCCCCAGGCTCCCTTGCAGTGAAGTGTGGCCTGGGGAAGGGCTTCCTTCCCAGAAAAAAGAAACAAAGCCCAAGTGAGAAGGCTTTTATCCTTGACCCTTTCCCTTCCCTTTCCTTCTCTTGGAGCACAAATGTGGCTCTCGGAGCTGAGCAGCTGTCCTGTGACACTGCAGACTCTGCTACAGGAAGATAATCCGGGCCCCCTTTTCGATAGTTATTGTCACATAAGTAAAATACCCTTTCCTTGTTTAATCTTCTAGGATATGTTTTGTCTGTTTTTTTGTTTTTTTTTTTTTAAGATTTTATTTACTTGAGAGAGAGAGCGAGCACAAGCAGGGGGAGGGGCAGAGGAAGAGGGAGAGGCAGACGCCCCACTGAGCAGGAACCCCCCCCTCCCCTTGGCTCCATCCCAGGACCCTGGAATCATGACCTGAGTTGAAGGCAGAGATGCTTAACCAACTGAGCCACCCCGGTGCCCCTATTTGTTTGTTTTTAAAGATTTTATTTTTAGGTAATCTCTACACCTGACATGGGGCTTGAACTCACAATTCCGAGATCAAGGGTCACATGCTCTACTGAACGAGCCAGCCAGGCTCCCCTACGATAGGGTTTTTGGATACTTCTAGCCAGTTCTGACATGGATGCCTTTGCGGTTGTCCAGGACCGAGGCCATGGTGGCTTGGACTACGGCCATGATGGATTTGAGAGCTATTGTGGACGAGGGTCACCAGACCTTGCTGGGGAACTGGACATCGGGAGCGAGGGATGGGGTAAGCAGTTTCTCCAAATATGCAGCTAGCAAGTGGCAGAGATGAAAGTCAAACCTAACTCTGTCTTGTCTCTTTTGTACACAAGTCATTTAATAACCGTTAATAGGGACCTCCAAGGGCTCCAGGTCTTTTCTCCAATGCCAAACCCATGCCCATTGGGCTTCCTCTAACCTTAGGTTGCCTTTGGGAGCTGCTGTGGGTTTAGGGAAGCTGAACTGTCAGTGTCAGCTTAGCACTAAGGATGTAGAAGCAGGGGCTCGTCAGCAAGCTGTACCGAGGAGGAAAGGGTGGTATTCCCAAGACCCTTAGGCTCCCTCAGATGTCCCCCTCTCTGTCTAGAACACAGAGTTTATTAAGCCCATGAGTCTACCTGGACACTGGGCCTGATCTTCCAGCCAGTCTTGGTGAAGATGAGGTCCAAACTGTGGCTGACTTGCCAGCAATGCAAAGATTGCAGATTCAAGAGATTTTCTTCTAGCCCATAGAACAATTGATTCTCAATTGTACATCCTACTGGGGAAATTGGATAATGGAAGAGGATTTTATTCTTCTTCAGTACATGGTTCTAGTGGTTTCCCAAGGTTGCCATATCAAAGTGCCACAAACCGGGGGCTTAAAACAACAGAAACTTACTCTCTCTCGATTCTGGGGCCAGGAGTCTGAAACCAAGGTGTTGACAGGTGTATGCTCTCTCTGAATGTTCCAGAGGAGGCTCCATCCTGGCCTCTTCCAGCACCTACTTGTGGATGGCAATCCTCGGCTTGTAGACCTATCACTCCGAATCTGCCTCCATCTTTCAATGAATGTCTGCGCCTACATCTCTTCTTATGAGGACACCTGTGGATTTAGGACCCAATGTAATGCAGTATGACCTCCTCTCCACCGGATTACACCTGCAAAGACCTTTATTGTAAATAAGGTCACATTCACAGGTACTGGAGGCCAAGGTTTCAATAAATCTTTTTGGGGACACAATTCAACACACAACAATGTCACTATATCTAAATAATGGCAGAAAATCAACAAATCATCCAAAGGGAACATTTTATCGTTTTCTTTTGTTTCCCATATGAATGGAATAGTTTTCTTGTAAATTACACTCCTTCCTTTCACCTTTTACTTTTTTAAAGAGAATAGTTGTTTTCTTTTCTTTTCTTTCTTTTTTTTAAAAAAGATTTTATTTGGGGCGCCTGGGTGTCTCAGTTGGTTAAGCGACTGCCTTCGGCTCAGGTCTTGATCCCGGAGACCAGGGATCGAGTCCCACATCTGGATCCCTGCTCGGCAGGAAGCCTGCTTCTCCCTCTCTCACTCCCCCTGCTTGTGTTCCCTCTCTCTCTGTGTTTCTCGCTGTCAAATAAATAAAATCAGTGCTCCATCGACTGAGCCAGAAAAATAGTTGTTTTCTTAATTACAATAGGAAACAACTGCTCACTGTATAACATGTAGAAAAGCACAAAGAACGCTTACACTTTTTGTTATGTAAGTAGCACTATGATGAACTTTTCACATCTTTGTACACAACTGTGATAAAGTCCTAAAAAAAAAAAAGATTTTATTTATTTATCTGACACAGAAAAAGAGATCACAAGTAGGCAGAGAGGCAGGCAGAGAGGGGGAAGCAGACTCCCTGCTGAGCAGAGAGCCCGATGTGGGGCTCAATTCCAGGACCCTGAGATCATGACCTGAGCCGAAGGCAGAGGCTTAACCCTCTGAGCCACCTAGGCGCCCCTCTTTTCTTTTTTAAGATTTTATTTTTAAGTAATCTCTATACCCAACATGGGGTCTGAACTCACAACCCTGAAATCACGAGCCCAGTGCTCCATCGACTGAGCCAGAAAAATAGTTTTCTTAATTACAATAGGAAACAACTGCTCACTGTATAACACGTAGAAAAGCACAAAGAAAATCACCCATAATTCTACCTATCAAAGATAATCAGGGCACCTGAGTGGCTCAGTGGGTTAAAGCCTCTGCCTTCTGCTCAGGTCATGATCTCAGGATCCTGGGATCGAGGCCCACATAGGGCTGTCTGCTTGGCAGGGAGCCTGCTTCCTCCTCTCGCTCTGCCTGCCTCTCTTGTGATACTACTTGTGATCTCTCTGTCAAATCAATAAATAAAATCTTAAGAAAAAAGATAATCATTATTTTTCCGTGCATATAGTTTTTCTTTGTATAAACAGTATCATCCTCCATAAACTATTCGAAGCTTATTTATTTATTATTTATTTTTCTGTGCTAAGAAATATTCTTACACCATGGGCTTTTTAATGGTCGCAGAGCATTTTTTTTAAAAAAGATTCTATGTATTTATGTATTTGAGACAGAGAGCAGGAGCAGGGAGGAGGGGAGGGGGGAGCAGAGGGAGTAGGATAAGCAGACTTCCTGCCCAGCAGGAAGACTGATGCATGACCCTGAGGTCATGACCTGAGCCGAAGCCAGACAGACAACCAACCGAGACACCCAGCGATCTGGTCACATAGGATTTCTTATAAATTTACTTAATGACACCTCTATTATTGGCTACTAAGCTTGCTTACACTTTTTGCTATGTAAGTAGCACTATGATGAACTTTTCACATATCTTTGTACACAACTGTGATAAAGTGCTAGAAATGTATTGTTGCATTAATGGTTATGCACATTTTAAACTTTTTTTAAAAGATTTATTTATTTTATTTCGGGGGGGGCAGAGGGAGACAAAGAATACTCCCAACGTGGAGCTCGATCTTACAACCATGAGATCACAACCTGAGCTGAAACCAAGAGTCTGATACTTAACGGATGGCACCACCCAAGCACCTCATCACATTTTAAGGTTTTTGATGCATTATCGATAAGCTGCCTTCCAGAAGGACTATAGAACAACAGCATATGAAAATGCCAACACCAAAAAAAGAGCTGGGGTGGGAAAGGGAGGCAAAAAAAAAAAAAGAGGGGGGGCAGGAGGACAGAGTCTCAAGCAGACTTCCCGCTGAGCAAGGAGCCTGACTCAGGGCTTATCTCACAACCCATGAGATCACGACCTAAGCAGAAACCAAGAGTTGGATGTTTAACCAACTGAGCCACACAGGCACCACCTCCCCCCACATTAGTCCTTTAGAAGCACCTCACCTTCCAAGGTTCCTTCTTTCCTAAATCTGACTCCACCTTGGTCCTGATCTCTACATCTAGGCCAATTTCCTTTGTCTTCCTTAAAAAGCTACAGCGGTCTTGACCTCATTCTTGTCTCAGTCCTTGGCCCAGCTCAGCTCCTTCACATTGTGTATCCTCTGAGCACCTACCTAGACCTGCTTTACGTCCTTACCTACATCAGTGACACCTGCAGGTCCTTTCCCCTGGCCCAGCTTTTCCTATTCAGTGAAAGTTAGAATTGTTGGCAATGAGAAGGAAGTGTCTTTCTTTCTTTTCTTTTCTTTCTTTCTTTTTTAAGATTTTATTTATTTGATAGAGAGAGAGAGAGATCACAAGCAGGCAGAGAGGCAGACAGAGAGAGAGGAGGAAGCAGGCTCCCTGCCGAGCAGAGAGCCTGATGCGGGCCTCGATCCCAGGACCCTGAGATCATCACCTGAGCTGAAGGCAGAGGCTTAACCCTCTGAGCCACCCAGGCGCCCAGGAAGTGTATTTCTAAGAGGAAAGTAACTCCAGCAAAAATAATTCCTCTGAGACTCCTCATCACGCATTCCATGATTCCTTGCAGTCTAAGGGTCTGGGAGTGAAGGCCCACTGGGGGAGTCCTCCATGCAGAACACTTGGGGACCATTTGATCCTCAATTCCACCAGCAGCTTGCTAAGGTTGTCCTGTGTGGCTGGGAAAGAAAACCCTATGTGAAATATCTCTGAGAGCTCCAGGACCACCTGTGAAGACCTGGGGAGAAGCAGAGTTCAGAGAGGGCTGTGGCATGAAAGTGGGCTCCCCAGCACATATGACACCTTTGTGGCAGAGTTGATATTCACTGATGACATTGCCAATCACCCTCTGGGTCTCACCAATGATGGGAAGGACACCCAGAGTAATTCTAAGGACATTCCAAGGACAGTGGTTCAAGGACCACTGCTCTCTAATTCCTTGAGAACTGTGAGATGTGACTATCTTTTTTTTTTTTTTTAAGATTTTATTTATTTATTTGACAGACAGAGAGGTCACAAGTAGGCAGAGAGGCAGGCAGAGAGAGAGGAGGAAGCAGACTCCCTGATGAGCAGAGAGCCCGATGTGGGGCTCAATTCCAGGACCCTGAGATCATGACCTGAGCCGAAGGCAGAGGCTTTACTGAGCCACCCAGGTGCCCAAGATGTGACTATCTTGATTTTACCTCTGACCCATCCACTAACTACAGGGGGGTGAGCCTGTTTTCCGGATGGAGGATTCTTTCCCAAACCAAATCTCTTCCAATTACTCAACCTAGGAGTACCCATCAATCTGTCCAACGCGCCACATCCAACTTCTTTGCCCTGATTCTGACACCTTCTACTTGTCCTAAGTCCTCCGCGGAGCTCCCGACCATCTCACCTTCACAGGAGCCAAGAGAGAGCTCCAGCAGTGCAAGCTGGGGCAAGAGGTGCTCCTGTCCCTGAAGAGCAGTGGGGCCCGCATTTTCTCACACAACTATGAAGACAAGGGAGAAATGAAGTAACAGTTTTATCTCTTGTGATACCCGAGCTTCTGTGGGTGGATCTCTCATCTGTAAGCTGTGTGTGAGCCAAGGGCTATGTCTGTTATTTATAAATAAATAAATAAATAATCTTTAAAAAAAATTTTAAATAGATAAATCTTTTTTTTTTTTTTT